>APFE031691444.1:162472-178018 GCA_000404065.3 Pinus taeda | reverse complement strand
TCAATCTCTATCTTTCTGCTGCTCACCATCTTCTTTCACCACCAGAATCGATCTCGCAGATCTCCCACTGAACAGGGTCTACCACAGGCCCGAGCGAAACCCCTCAGCAACAAAGGCTGCCCCTTGAAGCCAAAACAACTCTGATACCAAATGTAGGTTTTAAGCCCGTACAAAAATTACCTACATACGAATTCTAAATCACATGAAAAATAAAAATGGGAGAGCATAACACATAAAACACATATACATAGAGATTTCCCACTGGATCCCAAAACCGGGACTACCAGCTTGATTTTTCATTATGTTCCTTTCAATGTTACAATACATATTTATACATGTTGAAGCATCGAATACCATGGACCGAAAACCATCACGTCCAAAACCATGGACCGAAAACCATCGCGTCCAAAAAAACATGGCAAAAATCATCCACAAAACCATAGGTGTGTCTGCCCAACCTAACATAGGGTCCAAAACCAAAATTTTCCGGGGCACTACCCCGGACCCCATAAAGTGGGGTTACGGGTACCCCTCAAACCCCCTGTTAACTATGTGGAAAGAATATAACACAACCCAACAATTCCAGAGGAGGCATGGACTGGTATAAAGGTAAACTACTATTTTTTAAATACTTTTGGTTGTGAAGCCTTTGTCCACATTAATAAAGAAAATAGAACAATGCTTGAGGTAAAATCAAAGAAATGTACCTTTATTGGATATGGTGTTAATGATTTTGGTTATCTCTTTTATGATTACAAAAAACACAAAATCATTAGGAGCAGAGATGTCATATTTAAGAAAAGGTTTTGTATAAGGATCAACTACAAGAAAAGAAACAGGAAAAAGAAAATAGAGAATGTACAGTGTTTGACGAGATCACAAGAAAAGTGATGGTGACTGAAAATCATAATGATCAATAGTGATAACAACAACCACAATAGCAAAAAGCACCTCAAACACTTGAAAGTGGTGTTAAAATATCTACCAGGATAAGTAGAGTCCTTGAATGATACTCTACTTCATTATATTATGTATTGTTGACTGATTCTGGTGAACTAGAATATTATGAATAAGTAGTGCAGGTTGAAACTAGGAAGAAGTGGGAGCAAGCAATGAAAGAAGAGATGGACTCCTTAGCACATAACAAGACTTGGGACTTAGTCAGGTTGCCTGCAGGTAAAACAACATTGTAGAATAGACGGGATTACAAGTTGAAGGAAGAAGGTGGAGGTATAAAAAGGTATAAAGCTAGACTTGTGGTGAAAGTGTTTGCACAGAAAAAGGGTATAGACATTGATGAGATATTTTCTCCTGTTGTTAAAATGACTTTAATCGGAACTAGTTTAAGTCTAGTAGCAGCTGAAGGTTTGCATCTTGAATAGTTATATGTAAAGAGAGCCTTTCTCCATGGGGATTTGGAAGAAGAGATATATATGCAGCAACCACAAGGATATGAGGTAAAAGGGAAGGAAAAACTAGTGTGCAGGTTGAGGAAGAGCTTGTATGGCTTAAAACAGGCTCCAAGGCAGTTGTATCTAAAATTTGACAGGTTTATGTCTGAACAAGGTTATACTAGATGTCACTTTGATCATTGTGTTTATCTCAAAAGGCAAAATGATGGTAGCTATATTTTATTGTTATTATATGTAGATGACATGCTTTTTGCAGGTTCTAACATGTAGCAAATAAATGTGCTCAAAAGAAAATTGGCAAACTTATTTGTAGTGAAGGATTTGGGTGTTGCGAAACAAATCCTTGGTATCAGAATAACTAGAGATAGGAAGAATCACAAATTAACATTGTCTGAAAGTGAGTACATAGAAAAGGCATTGAAAAGGTTTAATATGCAGAATGTAAAACCAGTTAGTATACCTTTGGCTAGTTGTTTCAAATTAAGTAAGGAGGAGTGTCCCAAGAGTCAAGAAGAAATGGCTCATATGTCTAAAGTTCCATATGCATTAGCAGTTGGAAGCTTAATGTATGCAATGGTCTACACAAGGCCTGATATTGCACGTGTAGTGGGAGTTGTAAGCAAGTATGTGAAAAATCCAAGAAAATAACATTGTATGGCAGTGAAGTGGATTCTTAGTTATTTGAGAGGTACCACAAATCAAGCATTATGCTTTGGTGGTTCAAACATTGCTCTGCAAGGATATGTTGATGCAGATACGACTGATGATTGTGATAATAGGAGGAGCACAACAGGGTATGTGTTTACCGTAGGTGCAACAACTGTGAGTTGGGTCTCAAAACTACAAAGTGTTGTTGCACTCTCAACAACAGAAGCAGAGTATGTTGCTACTACAGAGGCTAGTAAAGAAATGATTTGGTTATAAAGGTTTCTAGATGAATTGGGTAAGAAGCAGGAGTTGGGAAGTTATACAGTGACAGCCAGAGTGTCATACATCTTGCAAAAAACTCTACATTTTATTCCAATACTAAACATATACAACTCAGATAACATTTCATATGGTCAACGTTGAAAATGGACAATTGAAGCTAGAAAAGATACACACTAGCCAGAATCCTACAGATATGTTAACAAAAGTTGTAACGAGGGAGAAACTTAGAATCTGCTCAATTTTAATTGGTCTTCATGTATGACGAATAAGATGAGAAACAACCAAGTCCAAAGTGTAGTCATTGTCCAGTAAATGAAGCAGCGGTGGAGTTTCTATAATCAGTCTCCAACTGGGAGATTCTTGGGTGTGGAGCCTGATTATCTTCTGTATTCAAAGGTATCGCCACATTGGACCCTAGTTCGTAATGGGGCAGAAACGTTGCCGATAAAATAGTCGCTGCAGGGGGGTCTAAGGGGCGGTGACTGTGACCTTTGGGAGCCCCCGTCGCTAGTAGGCAGTGGCCCCAAAGCTAAGAATAGATGTAAAATTGCCTTGTAAAATGTTGTAATTTCATAGTCAATCTGGGTAGTTCATTAGGAAAAGATCTGACGGTAGAAGTTATGTTTAATTTATTGTTTCTTTCCCTAGAAGGAAACCCCTCGCTATATATGAGGGAATTCTATTACGTCTATGTAGATCTGTATTCTGAGTGAGGAAGAGAGAAGAGATTGAGAGCGAAGAGGGAATTATAGTGGATCTGATATAGGTTGTATCTCTTTAGTTTGTTGGATAATATAAAAGGAAGGAATAGCTATTTCTCCGTGGACATAGCCCAAATTGGGTGAATCGCATATATCTGTGTCTCTCTTGTTTTACGTTTTCCATGTTTATATTCTGCAATATTTTATGTGTTTCATTCCTCTACAATATATAATTTTCTAATAGGATCATGGGCTAGAAAAATGAAAAAATCATTTTTAAGTTCTCTATCTCCTATCCCTCTCGGTACTTTTTTCTCATCTATGGAACAAATGCACTTGAAAAGAATGGAACCCCTTTTCCTTAGTGGCGAAATTGTAACACATCCTAATAGCCTATTGATGGCTAGGACTGACTACCCAAACTGTTCAATAGAGTTACAGTAGGGAATTTTATAGAGTATTATTCATCATAATCATGTGGATAGATCCTTTGCCATTGATAATGGGGGTTGACATGCCATCATCTCAAATTATGGTAGTGAAAACTGGAAGGTCGAATTTTGAGTGCCATAAATTTTTCATACATACTCTAGTTGAGGTGATTCTTTTGTCATTGGAAAGGTATCAATGTGTAGAAAATGAAAAAAAAGGTGCAACAGTAAAGAAGAAAATTTTTACCCCTGTATAACATCATATGATGCCTCAAAATTCTCTTTGAAGGTTTTATAGTGTGATTTGTAAAACTGTGTCCCACCAATAAAAATGGTCTTGTGAGCTTAATCGTCCACTTTTTCCACTTTGAAAGAATCGATATGAAGGAAAGAAATATAATGACCCAATCTGAGTCATTGGGTCCATGATGTCTATCGTTAAAACTTGGCCCTATATTTTCTCTGCAATGAACACATTACGCTAGTCTATGGCTGAGTTGAGGCATGTAAATTGGGTTACAACAAAGCATGTGCCAATGTACATGTGTGCTATAGATGGGTATGGTACAAGATATGTCTTAGGTTGCGAAGTGAGACTGCAGGGATCAAATCATTGTGATTGGGATAGGAGTACTATGGATGGAAAGATCACCCTGGGGTGGTGCTTTAGCTTGGGATCAACTATGATATCCTAGATTAGCAGGAACCATAATTTTACTACGCTCAATACAATAGAAGTGGAGTGTATTGCATCCATTATTGTAATTCTAGAAGCAATGAGGCTCTTCAAGCTTTGTGCAAGACGATTTGATCAGGTTCTAGAGATGAACTTAATATATTATCATAATCAAAGCTTTGTGAAGCTTTCAAAGAATTCAGTATTTCATGACCGATTGAAGCACATTGAGATAAAATATCACTTCATCTACGCACTGAGTAGTGAAGCTCTAACACATATCCACAAATGAGCGAAATGGAAACATTCTCACCAAGCCTCTATCTTGAGGGGAGTTTTCATACTTCAGAGCTAAGCTTCGCTTGATGTATAATCTCTCCCTCGCTAAGAGAGAGTGTTGATGTTTCTATGGCGTTGGAAACACATTCTCACATGGGTTAATGATGATTTCACTAGTTTTATGAGCATACTGACCAACTTTGACTAGTGATTCAACTTCTAATATTGGCTTAGATTTCTAGAGAAAACTTTATTTGTAAACCATGTTTAATAGATAATTTCTCTTCAAGAAACGATTACTAGTTTTTCTCCCAAGGTTGGGTTTCTCAAGGTAAAAATATTGTGTTTATTATGCATTGTTATCTTTCTATGATCTTTATTATTTTTGTTGCATTTTCCAATAAATATTTTATTTGTGTAAATATTCAATGATATCAATGTTTGCTACCTAAGGCTACATATAGCTTCATGACATCCAAAACCCTAAGTACTCCTGGTCCCTTGCATAATATAGGATAACCACCTTGTTTATTAACTATGACCCATTTATAACTAATTGCATCCCCTTTTCCATAATGTAGGTCAACCACATACAATCACTATTAATGTGGATAACTGCTTATGGGATTTATTAACTCAACTAACTGATTATGACTCTGATGAGGTCCCTTGGGCTTATTAAAAAAATAAATGGGTTAGGGGTAAAGCCTAACATGCCCTCCCCCATCAAAAGAAACCTTGTCCTCAAGGTTGAAGCTATGAAAGCTACTTAGAAATAGTGGTTGGTTTTAATGTCACATCTTCTAGAGAGGTGTATTTCAACTTGATGAGGACTTCCTTGATTATGCAATGACGTAGATGTTCTTCTCGAGTATTGGGACCTATTTGGGTCTAAGCCAAAGTGAACCTTCCTTGTCCAATTCTGGCAGAATTGTCTGAACCCTGCAACTATTCCGCACAACATTCTTGAGGTAGGATACATGGAAGACTTAGTGGATTTTTGAAGTGGCAGAGAGTTCTTGTCTGTAAGCATCTAGATTGATATGTTCAATTACCTAATAAGGCCTATAAGATTTCGAGGCTAATTTATGGCAACCCTCTTCTTGACAGTGGTCTACTTATAATTCTAGTCACAAAAACACATCGTCAACCATTTCAAATGATCTCTCTAAATGGTGTTCATCATCGTGTTGCTTCATTTGGTTCTAAGCTTGATGGAGATTATCTTTGAGATTAGTGATCATGGCAACATTGTTCTTAAGGAGCTTATCAACTTCCCGTACCGTGGAAGATCCTAGGAGATAAAAACTTGGTGAAGGTGGGAGTTGGCCATAGGCTACCTCATATGGCGTCATTGTTTTGGCTTCATGATAATTAGTATTATACCACCATTTAGCTAACTTCAGCCATTGTACCCATTGATGTTGCTTTCCTGAGGTGAAGCATCATAGATAGGTCTCCAAAGATTTCTTGACTCCCTTCTATTTGACCATCTATGTGGGAGTGATAATCGGTACTCATTTGGAGTTGTGTGTCGTGTACATTAAATAGTTCTTGCCAAAAATTGCTAGTGAAATTGGGGTCTCGATCAAACACAATGGAAGTCAATATGCCATGTAGTTCAAATATTTCATCCATGATGACTCTCAGCAACCACCGTGATGACTCATTTGTTTTGTGACTTTGGGAGACATGTAATGAAATCCATGGAAACATCTTTCTATATAGAAGTAGAGAGTGGGCAGGGCTGTAACATGTCTAGTATCTTGATCGTTTCCACTTTGTTGTTACTTCGCATTTAGCATAAAAGTTACAAGAATTTCTTACACAAATATTTAATTTGTGTATTTCTAGTTATCTTTATTAATATTATAGGTGTACATTCCTTATCCATGGCATGACTTTTTACCCTGTTTACTTTCTAGATTTTATATATACTCTTATGACTTGAGACCTATTTGCATTGTTTTATAGGAGTGTTAACTGACATTCTAATGCACTATTGTCAAAAATGCAATGCTCTGTATTAAATAAAATGAAACCCACTGGTCAGCTCTACGAAAGAGAGTCTGGCTGTGAAGAATTCTCTGCTTTGTCCATGTACATCACACATTATTTAGTAATCACAGATTTAGGGAAGTTAGAACCATAACCTAAACTATAGAAACTAATTCCTATCCTTAGGTCTCGTGAACCAACTCACTATTCTAAGATTTTCTCCATTATCTCTAACACTCCCCCTTAATGGAAAAGGGGTTCAAAAATATTCCTAACATCTCCCTAAACATTTCAAAGTTGGTTTTGCCAAGAGGCTTAATGAAAATGTTTGCAACATTATCACATGTATTACAGTATACCAAATGGATTTCTTTTGATTGCACTTTCTCCCTCACAAAGTGGAATTGTATATCAATGTGCTTAGTGTTTTTGTGAAACATTAGATTATTAGCAAGTTTGGTTGAACTATGATTGTCGCATCTGATTGTTGTTTCATCTTTCTATTCTTCCCCGACATCTTGGAGAAGTCTCCACAACCAAACTTCCTCACACGTTGCTGCGCACATGGCTTGATACTTTGCTTGCACTGAAGACAAGGAAACTGTGTTTTGTTTCTTGCTACTCCATGTAATCACCCGAGATATAATGCTGAATGCATAGCATGTTATGGATTTACGATAGTCTACATTTCCAGCCCAGTATAAATCTGTAAATCTTGTCAATCTAACATTAGAGTAATCAGTATAAATAATACCTTAATCTACAGTACCTTGTAGTTACCTCAAAACACATTTCTCTACATTCCAATGACTCTCAAGTGGCTTGGACATGTATTGACTTACCACATTGACTGCATAAGCTTAATCTGGTTTAGTAGTGGTCAGGTAGATTAGGCTCCCACCCAAGTCTTTGTAAAGTGTCCCATCTGCCTCTTTAGAGCCATCCTCACTCTGTAGTTTGATGTTCTGCTATAGTGGTACTGTTGTAGGCTTGAACTAATCCATCCTGAATCTTTCTAGTAGACCTTTGACATACTTACCCTGAGACAGAAATGTTAATCCTAAATCTCTCCAGATCTCAAGACCCAGACAATATCTTAATTCACCAAGGTGTTTCATTTTGAACACCTGTGACATTTGTTGCTTGATTTCTTTGATTAGAGAAATATCGTCACCTATAATAATTAAATTCTATACATACAAAGAAATCAACAATATGCACCCTTGTTCATCTTGCATGGTATACATATTAGGGTTGTTTTTACTTCTATTGTAGCCAAATTGCAAAAAAAATGAATCAATCGTTTCATACCAAGACCTCGGTGCTTGCTTTAGTCCATAAAGAGATTTCTTTAATCTACAGACTAAATTTTCTTCCCCTTTCTGGACAAACCCCTGAAGTTTCTCTAAATAAACCTCCTCTTTCAATTCTCCATTTAAAAATGCAGACTTTACATCTAGTTGGTGAATCATCCAATGTTTCTTAGTAGATAAAGCAATCAACATTTTGATGGTATTTAGTTTATCTACGGGGGAAAAGGTTTCTTCATAGCCAATGCCTTCTTTTTGTGAATACCCGTTTTCTACCAATGTAGCTTTTAATTTATCTATGGTTCCATCTCCACTAATATTTTGTTTATACAACAATTTACAACCTATGGTTTATTTCCCTTTAGGGAGTTCAACCAGTTCCCAAGTGTTGTTCCTG
Organism: Pinus taeda; assembly: GCA_000404065.3. Lineage (NCBI taxonomy): Eukaryota > Viridiplantae > Streptophyta > Pinopsida > Pinales > Pinaceae > Pinus > Pinus taeda. The sequence goes on along the minus strand of APFE031691444.1, from coordinate 169,884 downwards.
ATTATAGATTCATATTCCTATTCAATAGTTGTTTTCCATTCACTACATTTATTTGCTTCCTTATAACTAGAAGGTTCAACAACATTCATCATACTAGTTATAAAATCATTTTCCCTATATCTTGCAGGCAATTGAGCTTTTCTACCTGATCTCCTGAGTGGTGGGGTAGCTTCAAACCTTGTTTCAACATCATTTTCTTTTTATTGCTGTTGTTGCTGTTGTTGTATCTACTGTTGTTCATCTTCTTCCTTTGTCTGGTAATCCTAATTGTTTCCTATTTCTTCGCTTTCTTCTTCCACCAAGAACGGAATATCCCATTCTTCATTGTGCTTCTCAGATTCTTCATGATACTGCTCATGGAATATGCCATCTCTACTAACAAAAATCTTGTGAGTAGAGGGATTAAATAATCAATAAGCTTTATATTGTGAACAATACCCTATAACACTACATCTGATGGCTTTTGAATCTAGTTTTCCTCTGTCTTCCTTTGGAATATGGGCAAATGCTTTAGACCCAAATTCTCTTAAATTTTTTACTGCAAGCTTAAATCCATATAATGCTTCATAAGGAGTTTTAAACTAAAGACTCTTTGTAGGACTCCTATTTTTCAAATAAACTGCAGTATTCAATGCTTCAACCCAAAACCCATTTGAAAGATCCTTACCTTTCAACATGCTTCTAGCACATTCCACCAATGTTCTATTATTTCTTTATGTTACTCCATTTTGCTGAGAAGTATGGGGTACTGTGAATTGTTGTAATATCCCATGGTCTTTACAATACTTGATAAGCTCATCCTTCTTGTATTCTCCCCCTTGATCGGAGTGGAGAATTTTTATATGCTTCCTTGTTTGCTTTTCAATCATGTTTTTGAACTCCTTAAAGTATTCAAATGTATGACTTTTCTTACTCAAAAGATATACCCAAGAAAAATTTCTGCAGTGATCAATAAACAGTAAAAGATAAAGGACACCTCCTAATGACTTTATTTGCATGAGTCCACAAAGATCTGCGTGCACTAATTCAAGTATATCTCTTTGTTTCCTCTCTACTCAAACGAGGAATTCTTCTCTATGCATCTTTCCTAATGTACAGACATGACAAACATTATGCACTTGTTTTAACATAGGAAGATCGCCTGCCATTTCCTTTTTCTAATGTAACAACAAATCATTGTAGTTGATATGACCAAATCTCTCATGCCACAACTCTTCTGTAGTGAAATCGACTGTTGTTAAAGCTTGAAATGGTGCTAGTCTTACATCCAATTTGTACAGACCTCTTGTTTGAATTTTTGTCACAATATTCTTCATGCCATCTAGCAGATCTTTAATATAACAGTTAGATTTTAAAAATTAAACTTCAAGATCTTGATCTATAATCATGGATACAAAAATCAAGTTCTTTGTTACACCGGGGACATACATGACATTATGAATTTGTCTTATAATACCATTAGGTAAAATGACATAAATTTTCCCACAACCTTTGATCTGATGACTTCTATCATTACCTAGGTAGATTTGTCCTCCGTCGTTGATTTTTTAAAAATATTTGAACCATTTCATGTTCCCTGTCATACGTGTTGATTCTCCTGAATCTACATACCAGATTTCTATGTCAACATTCTCATCAAAGTCTGCCATGAAAAATCTGAAGTTCTCCTCATGATTATCATTAGCGAGATGACCTGCATGTCATTTCTACCTCTGTTGTTCTTCATGATATTTCTTCTCCTTGTACTCCTTAGCTATATGACGAAGTTTTATACAATAAAAACATTTAATTACAGAGATGTTTCTATTCAAATTCATACCTTGGGTCGGATTTTGTCTTTTCTATGAGCTTCCTCCATTTTATTGTTGCAGATTTCCTTTTCCTATGAAGAAGTTCTTTTTCACCATCAATGCAAAATCAGCACTCTGGGGCTTCAAAGTCGATCTTCTTTCTTCTTCTTGCATCAATATTCTTGTCAGTTCTTCAAACTTTGGGATTTTCTCTCTCGTATTTATCCGAGTGTTGAACATTTGGCAGTCATCGGTCACACCATTCATGGTAATGGTTACGAGATTTGTATATGCACCCGTATCACCAATATCTAACAATTTGTTCTTTAGATATTTGATCCTCGCTATGGAGGAAACAACTGTTTCATTCTCCTCCATCTTCAACAATAAGATCTTGCTCTTCAAAAATAAAAGACGATTTGTATTCCTAATCTCATACAAATCCTTCAATATTCCCGAGATTTCACTTGCTGATTTACATTCTCTGGTATGTGGTATGATGCAGTCTTTCACTGACACCTTCGGCAGTGTCCTTGCTTTACCTTCTCGCTTCTCCCAGTCTAATGCTGATCCAGCTGTTGACTTCTTCTCAACACCATTTGCAATCGTTCCAGCAGTCTGCACTTCTAACAAATTATGCATCTTGAATTTTCAATTCGTATAATTGGAGTCATCGAGCTTGTTATGCTCATGCAAGCATGCTTCAAAATTTTGATTATTCATCTTGTTGATTAAAAAAGAATTGACACGTAAAAAATAATGTTAGATTTACCCCATATTTGTGTCAAAGACAAAAATCACTCGTCTCCAATACTATTTGATCTCGCAGCACACGCGTAGATTATCATGACTTCCTTCACGGCTTCTACCACGGCCTCCTCAGCAAACCTCGGCCTCTAACCAACCTTCTCTCAGTAGCCATTGCGAGGACGCAACCCTCTCTCAACCTCCACGCAGCCCTTTTCTTGTTTCCACAGTCGGCGCGAGTTAACACTAGGAATTCACGAAGGTCTTCACGACTATGCACTCCAGATCTGTGAAAGCTGACAAAATAAAAACACGTGATGTGCTACAGTGGGATCGTCGCGATTAACCCTTCAATCCACGTGATGATTTCGCCTCAGTCATGCGTTTGAAATCCTCCACTTAGCGTACAGGTTCCTGAGCCCTCACACTCTCATACCATGTTAAAAATGCAATGTTCTATATTAAATAAAATGAAACCCACTGGTTAGCTCTACGAAAGAGAGGAAAGTGTGGCTCTACAAAACTTTCTGCTTTGCCCATGTACATCATACATTATATAGTAATCATAGATTTAGGGAAGTTAGAACCATAACCTAAAAAATAAAAACTAATTCCTATCATGAAGTCTCGTGAGCCAACAAACTATTGCAAGATATTCACTATTATAAAATATTCTCCATTATCTCTAAAAACTATTAGACATGTTCCTAATTTGTTATTGGTTGTTTTTAAATATAATCTATGTGGTAAAATGTATGCTTACGAAAGAGGTATTGTGAATATGTTATTCTCAAGGGAACATCTATTTGGTACATCGTAATCATAAGCTAACCAGAACGTCGGATCGTGTGTTTGATACATCGATTGATATGGAGGCTTGACAATGATATTGAAGATGATTTTCAGCCGAAAAATAAATTATTTCGACTCTCCACTTTGGAAACTAAATCATTATTATTGGGTCATCGCTTCCCTACAAACTTGTGTGAAACGCACATTGGTGAGTGGAAATCGTGCTTGAAGAGGGAATTCAACGTTTCGCATTCACCTTTTAAATTATAATTGAAATTGCTTTCATTTCTCTTCACTAAAATGGAAAAGGCATGTTTGAAGAGGAAAACCAGCATTTTGCATTTACGTTATGGATTGGAGACAGACGTTAACTTTAATTCGCTCTTTAACTTTATTTTGCTCTTTGCCGAAACAGATTATGCATGTGTGAAGCTAAAATTAACGATCTAAAATTAGGCGAAACAGATTATGCAGGTGGGAAGCTAAAATTATCGATCAAAATTTCGCGTCCAATGTGGCCTCAGCCGCCAGCAAAATAATGATAAAGTTGTGACGTATTTTTCCAAGACAATGTCGTCGAATATTTCACGCCCAACATCCCTGTTGTAGTCGTCACACTTTTGGAGAAAGTCAGTAAAATGATTAAGTGAGGGGGAATGAGTGAGCTATCCGTCTGTCTGGTCCCTGTTAGAATTAATGCTTAATTAGTTATGTAAATGCTGACAAAGTAGCCAGCAGATTTTGTGTTCTCTGCAAAAATAAAGCAGCAGATTGTTAGGGATTAAAGCAGCAAATTGTTAGGGTGGTCAGTGCTGCTGGAAAGTGCTAGAAATTAGTTGTAATTGCAGTAGAATTATTCCAGAGTTGATTTTAGTAATAATTTTACTATTTAATAATGTAGTTAACAGTTGAATTAAATATATGAGAGTTGCAGCAGTTTCTAGCTCACTGTTTTTTAATTGTTTTATGTATACTTTTTATATGTAGTGTTCTTCATATGTTGGCTTCTTAATTTGTTTAAATAATTTATTTCATATTCAATAAGTGGTATCAGAGCAGGTTTATTTTGGGTTAAAGTTGTATTGTTGGAATTTCGCCAAAGTTAATCATGTCGAATTCTAACCAGATGCTAGTTCCGGAATTTGATGGGAACGATTATGATTATTGGTGCATTAAGATGCTAACTTTTTTGATTGGAAAAGATTTGTGGGATATTATTGAATTAGGATATGAGGAGCCATCTGATTGGAATGCTCTTACAGCCAATGAAAGAACAACAAGAAATGAAGCAAGGAAGAAGAATGCTCAAGCTTTGTTTCACATTCAGATAGCTCTTGATAAGAGCTTATTTCCAAGAATATCAGGAGCAAAAACTGTGAAAGCTACCTGGGAGACTCTACAAGAAGCTTACCAAGGTAGTGATCAAGTTAAGGTGGTCAAGCTTCAGACATTGAAGCGAGATTTCGAGAATTTGAAGATGCAAGAAGCTGAAAGTATGAGTGACTATTGTGTGAGAGTCAAAGATGTGGTCAATAAAATGGCTACACTTGGAGAAGCTGTAAGTAATGAAGTTTTAATTAAAAAAGTATTGAGATCTTTAACACATAGATGGAATCATGTTGCAATAATCATGGAAGAAATTAAGGATTTAACAAAACTACAGTTTGATGAATTGGTTGGATCTTTGATGTCTCATGAACAAAGATTGAAGGAAACTTTTGAAGCTGTAGAGAAAGATTTTTCCTCTAAATTACAAATTACAAAGAATGAAGATGCAAGTAGCAGCAGCACCAAAAGCCATCAAGGTCAAGGTAAATGGAAAAACCAAAATTATTCAAGAGGTAGAGGAAGAGGTGGCTCAAGTGGAAGAGGTAGTTTCAGAGGAAGAGGTAGAGGTAGATTTGATAAGAGAAATGTTCAATGCTACCATTGTAACAGGTATGGTCACTTTGAAAGAGAATGCAGATTGAAAGAAGGTAAAAATGCTAATTATGCTCAAGAAAGTGGTGAGTATCCTCAAGATCACTTATTTTTATCTTATGCCAAAAGTGAAAATACTAGTAAAGACGTTTGGTACCTCGATTCTGGATGCTCTAACCATATGACAGGGAATGAGAAGTTGTTTTCAGCAAAGGATGGAAGCTTCAAATCCAAGATCCAGCTTGGTGATGATAAATCATTGGAGGTTGCTGCAAAGGAGCTATGGAGGTCCAAACAAAAGAAGGTACAAAGAGTATTCATGACATTTATTATACTCCACAATTGAAGCATAATTTGTTGAGTGTTGGGCAACTCTGTGAGAAAAATTATAGAGTAGTCTTTGAAAATAAGACATGTACTATCTATGATAAGAATAAGGGAAATAGGGTGATCACTATTGTGCCTATGACAAGAAATAGGATGTTTCCCTTGAGGTTTGATGAACATAACAGCAATCTTGCTAATATGGCTTATGAGGATTCAAGTTGGTTATGGCATCTCAGGGATGGGCATTTAAATATTCAGAGTTTGAAGTTTCTAACCTCACATGCATTAGTTTCTAGTTTGCCCAAGGTAGAAGAGCATAAGGAGGTTTGTGAAGGATGTGCTAAAGGAAAGCATGCAAGGGAAAGGTTTCCAAAGGGTAGTGCATGGAGAGCTCATCACCCACTTCAACTTGTTCATTCACACATATGTGGTCCTATGCAGACTAAGAGTTTGGGTAAGTCATCATATTTCATCATTTTTATTGATGATTACTCACGAAATTATTGGCTATATTTTTTGAAGGCCAAAAGTGAAGCCCTAGATACATTCAAGAAGTTCAAAGCCCTTCTAGAAAATGAGAGAGGATGCAAGATCAAATGTTTGCGGACTAACCGTGGAGGAGAATTCTGCTCAAAAGATTTCCAGAATTATTGTGATGTGAATGGCATCAAGAGGCAGCATACTACAACATACACACCCCAGTAGAATGGCATAACTGAAAGAAAAAATCGTATTGTGGTTGAAATGGCAAGATGCATGCTACAAACTAAGGGATTGAGCAACTCTTATTGGGGAGATGCAGTTGCTACAGCAGTATACATCCTCAACCGTAGCCCCACTAATGCACTGGAAAATATGACTCCTTATGAAGCTTGGTATGAAAAAAAGCCTAATGTTAATCATTTCAATGTTTTTGGTTGTTTGGCTTATGTGCATGTACCCGATCAAAATAGAAAAAAGCTAGATGCAAAGAGTGAGTTATGCATTTTTATTAGGTATAGTGAGACAAGCAAGGCTTATAAATTGTATAATCCTCTAACTAACAAGCTTATTGTCTCAAGAGATGTAATTTTTGATGAAGGGGGAGTTTATGGTCATCAAAAAGGCCATGTTGAGAAGACAAAATCTTTTTGAATCATGATATAATTGTTGATAATGATCATGAGCAGCCAACTAATGTTTCTGTAACTAGTGGCTTAACTCCACCAAGCAGCCCTTCATCAATTTCTTCAACATCAAGTTCAAATCCATCTTCTTCTCCAAGTTCTACAAGGAAGGTAAGAAGATTGAGTGATATCTATGAGAGGAGTGAAAATCAAGAACATGAAGAAAGCCCAATAGGTGAGATAATCAATTTTGCTTTATTAGCCAAGGCTGAATTTGAACCATCATGCTTTGAAGATGCATGTACTAATGATGTTTGGATGCAAGCCATGCAAGAAGAGATGGATTCCATTCAAAGGAATGACACTTGGAAGTTGATAGAGCTTCCACATGAAAAGAAAAAGATTGGCACCAAATGGGTCTATAAGACTAAATTTAACAGTGATGGGAGTGTTGAAAGACACAAAGCAAGATTAGTTGCTAAAGGATTCACACAGAAGTATGGAATTGATTATGAAGAGACATTTGCGCCAGTAGCAAGACAGGAGACCATTAGAATGTTGATTTCATTAGCAGCTCATAAAAAGTGGAGCATACATCATATGGATGTGAAAAGTGCCTTCTTGAATGGGTACTTAGAAGAGGAAGTATATGTGGAGCAGCCACAAGGTTTTGAAGTGGAAGGAAAGGAGAATAATGTCTACAAGTTGAAGAAGGCTTTGTATGGCCTCA
>APFE031691444.1:111172-159807 GCA_000404065.3 Pinus taeda | reverse complement strand
TATTACATATTCAGTTTCACTTGTTTCAAGATATATGACAAATCCATCTGAAATACATATGAAGGCAGCCAAGAGGATTTTAAGGTATGTGAAAGGCACTCTAAATTTCGGTATTCATTACTACTCTTCTGAAAAGTTCAATCTTGTTGGATTTAGTGATTTGGATTGGGGAGGTAGTCTTGATGACCATAAGTCCACATCTGGAAATTGTTTCTCTTTTTGTTCTGGTTTGATTACATGGAGCTCAAAAAAACAAAGCATTGTTGCCCTCTCATCCATAGAAGCGGAGTATGTTGCAGTTACCTCAGCAAGTACACAAGCTCTTTGGCTCAGAAAGATTTTGGAAGAAATTGGAGAAAAACAAGTTCAGCCTACAGTGATTTATTGTGATAATGTAAGTGCCATCAAGTTAGCAAAGAATCCAGTTCATCACAGCAGGAAAAAACATTTTGATCTGAAATATCACTTCATTAGAGATTTGGTGCAGAAGAAGGATGTTGAATTAAAGCATATAAATACTCAGCATCAACTAGCAGATATCTTCACCAAAGCAGTGGCAAAAGATCAATTTTTTGCAATAAGAGATAAGATAGTAAATCCTCATTAATCATTAAGGGGGAGTGTTAGAATTAATTCTTAATTAATTATGTAAATGATGACAAAGTAGCCAGCAGATTTTGTGTTCTCTGCAAAAATAAAGCAGCAGATTGTTAGGGATTAAAGCAACAGATTGTTAGGGTGGTCAGTGGTGCTGGAAAGTGCTAGAAATTAGTTGTAATTGCAGTAGAATTATTCCAGAGTTGATTTTAGTAATAGTTTTACTATTTAATAATGTAGTTAACAGTTGAATTAAATATATGAGAGTTGCAGCAGTTTCTAGCTCATTGTTTTTTAATTGTTTTATGTATATTTTTTAAATGTAGTGTTCTTCATATGTTGGCTTCTTAATTTGCTTAAATAATTTATTTCATATTCAACAGTCCCCTCCATAACCGGGCTGGCGCTTTTTTATACCTTGACACAGTGTTCGTAAAGTCTGCGACAGCCAACCCGACAAAACACAATGACTTTCACACTCAGGATTTCATTAGCGGGTTTCGGTCGTGACGGGTTTTGGGTTTGCGTTAAGACAATCAATATGCACGCACTTCAGAGAAGACGTTCACTCCTTATAAGTACTCACATTCCTTCCTTTGTTTCACAACCCAACTCTTGTAGCTCTCTGAGTCCTAGTTTTCCCATCACAACTGAATTTTCTCTTCTCCGCCAAATCCATCAGATATCATATTTTCCATTTTCTAACACTTTTATTCGCTCTTTCAGTTCATATACTTTGTTGTTAACACCGATCTTTCTTATGAGGAGCAGTATAATGGCCCCCTTCATTGTGATCTCGTTCCTTATCATTGTAGGCCGTAGCAATGCCAGGTTGCTAGTCGACCCTGACACTCTTTCCACTTCCGACCCCAATACCAATATGCTTTTAAACGATGATTCTTGATTGCATACTTCCAGCGGTCCTATGGAGAAGGATGTGATGGACTAGGTCGAGGAGATGAGAAGCAGCTCGTCGGCAAACAGTGCCACCAACGAGAAGACGCTATCGCTCAGACTGAGGCCGAGCGTCCCAAAGAACAATGAAGGAGAATCGGCGACGTTGAAAAAAGCCATGAATTTGAATTTCATGGTGACCGAACAACAGCTCTCCACATTGTTGAAATGTTGAAATGGTAATTTCAACTGCAGCACTCAAACAACTACTGCAAACAATTTTTTTTCTTGCGATGTGATCCTGTTCCGATGCAAAGTTGCGATGCGATCTTATCCCAAATCGCAAATCGGGTCCGAACCCTGTTGAGTCCATTGCGCCATTTTCAGTTCTCCCCTATTGCGATGTTGTGATGGAATTTGATCGCTATGGCAGATCGCACCTTTTTCAAACCACAGTGAAATGTTTTTTGATTCGTCTAATATAAATTATAGGTGATTTTGTTGTGTTTGTGTCTTATTGATATTTTGGAATTTTATTGTTATTTTCTATTGTAGAGATAGAGTGGAATAAGTTGAGGCGATCTTTTTGAGAAAGGTAGATTCGGTGTGTGTGACTGAATCCAATCCATGGCTGAGAACAATAACAATAGCAGCAGCAACAATGGGTTCGATTTGCCCATAAAGTGGGTTAGGCCTCAAGAGGAAGAAGAAGACCACCCACTTTCTCGTGGGGACGCCATGGATGGAGGCTACCCATTTGTTATTCCTGAATGGTTTGCTTGGGGACCAGGGAAGCCTCTGAAGATTGAAGAAGTGCAAGTGGCACCTCCACATGCAATGGAAGTCAGAATCAAAGTGCATTATACTGCCCTATGCCCTGCACAATAATATCTCAACAACTGCATTTAACAACTGCATTTAAGAAGAAGGACGGCCGAGAGAGAAGGACAACCTCGATCCGTTCGCAGCATGGGACTTCATTTACGTTTCATTTCTTTTGCTCAGAAAAGGACAATAGACTTGTTCAGTAAGGCAATAAGAATTTATTAGAAACCCATATCTATTTGTAAATGCGGTTGGTGGATAGTTGTGACCCCTCCACGCATAGCCTAGCACATATTTTGTATCCAACCTCTATATATACCCAGAAACACAATGTAAGAGTATGAGAGTAGCATGCAACAGCATGAAGAAACGTATTTGTTGTTCATTAGAAAAACAAAAAGGGAATGCGCAGCAATGTAGAAGAGAGTATGTAAGAAATTCTTTGTAACACAGCAGTGTAAAAGAAATTTGCAAGCAAAGAGAGTGTGTTAATTTCTTTTAAAATGGGAGATGAATGTTAGAGCACAACATTGCACAGTCAAAGTGAAGTTTCAAACTGCATCTGAAGCAGTCTTGGTGTAATCTCTATGTTAGAGGAAGTCTTTGGTAAAAGTTAGTTTTGCGAATAAAGAGAATTTTACACACAACAATGTAAAATCTCAGAGCATAGACATTGTAAATTTATTTGTGTGGAACTGAAATGTTCCTCGTTGTAATCCCTCTGTGTGACGAAGATGCTTTTGTAACAACAGTTGTAAAATCCCTCTGTGTGAGAAGATGTTTTTGTCACAACAATTGCGAAATCCCTCTATGTGAGGAAGATGATTTATGTAACAGTTGGTTTCCTGTTAATGAATAGAAGCTTTTTTTGTGTTGTTGAAACTCTGTCTGCAGCAAAACAATTTTAGTTTCCGTTGTGTAAAGAAATAGAGCATTACTCTCTGTTCGTTTGTTTGGAATTATCATAAATTCCCAACATTGGTATCACAGCTTGTCCAGGCTCTTTGAAGGTGTCAAAGAAGCTGAAGGAAGGATTTTTGTTGCAGCAGCTTCTCGAGGAGAGTGAAGATTCAGTCAAAAATCCAAGGTATTTCTCAAGCTAATTTATTGTGTTACTCTTGAAGACAGTCAGTGATTTTTAAATACACACTCAAGTATTTGAAGCATAGTTTATAGTGCTAGAATGGCTAGCTCCAACAATAGCATGGGTATATTTAATACTTAGCTCCCACTATTTAATGGGAAAAACTATGACTATTAGGCAATAGCTATGAGAGCTTTGTTTGCCTCACGAGATTTATGGGAATTTGTTGAGGATGGTTTTGAAGAACCAGTAGATGAAAATGAGTTTAATAACTTGACTCAGGCAGACAAAGAATTGTTGAAGAGCAATAAGGAGAAGGATTGTAAATCCCTCTACTATTTGTATCGAGCAGTGGATGAGAATTTGTTTGAAAGGATAGCAGCAGCTGAAAGATCCAAAGAAGCATGGAAAACTATCAAGATAGCCTATCAAGGCATGGAGAAAATGAAGACAGCAAAACGTCAGTTCATTGAGGAGGAAGATTGGGATGGAAGCACAGAGAAAAGAGTGAATGATAAAAACTATTTGTCACATGATGAAGATGACGAGGAGATGGCTGAAATACATCCCTAGATAGCAACACCAACACAAGAGGCAACAAATGAAGGTATGAATTCTTTGTTCGCTTTATCTTGTCATGTTGATGACCGGGTTCATTTCGAAGAAGAAATTAAGGATAGGAAGTGGATAGAACCCATGAATGGGAGAAAGGAATTAAAGTTTCTTGAAGATCTATTTAAAGAATATGGAGTTCGATACGTAACTCTTGCCAAGATGGCCGAGATGGGCTTGACTACCAACACCCTTGTCAATATGACAGAGGAAGAGATTGAAGATTTGATGAAGACCCTCGAAGAACTCTATCATATGGATCTTCTTATAGGGGAGAGATATGGAATTAAATCTGCCATAAGAGCAGAGAAGGAGTAGGTTGTAGATATTCTGACCAAACCATTGGGGAAAAAAGTTTTGAATTTTTAATTAAGTGTTTTGGTATGTCCAATAACCTAACAGTTGAAATTAAAGGGGAGCGTTGAAATGGTAATTTCAACTGCAGCGCTCAAACACCGACTGCAAACAATTTTTTTCTTACGATGTGATCTTGTTCTGACGTGACGTTGCGATGCGATCTTATCGCAAATTGCAAATCACGTCTAAACCTTGTTGCCTTCGTTATGCTCTTTTCAGTTTTCGCCAATTGCGATGTTGCGATGCGATCTAATCGCTATCGCAGATCGCACCTTCTTCAAACCACTGTGAAATGTTTTTTGATTCGTCAGATATAAATTAAAGGTCTCTACCCTGCATAGAAGCACATGTTTTGGGCGATTTTGCTGTGTTTGTGTCTTATTGGTATTTTTGCATTTTATTGTTATTTTCTATTTCAGAGATAGAGTGGAATAAGTTGAGGCGATCTTTTTGAGAAAGGTAGATTTGGTCTGTGTGACTGAATCCAATCCATGGCCGAGAACAATAACAATAGCAGCAACAAAAATGGGTTCGATCTGCCCATAAAGCAGATTAGACCTTAAGAGGAAGAAGAAGACCACCCAATTTCCTATGTGGACACCATGGATGGAGCGGATGGAGGCTACCCATTTGTTATTCCTGAATGGTTTTCTTGGGGACCAGGGCAACCTCTCAAGATTGAAGAAGCAAGTGGCACCTCCACAGGCAATGGAAGTCAGAATCAAAGTGCATTATACTCGCCTGTGCCTACAGAGTAATATCTCAACAACTGCATTTAAGAAGCGAGATGGCCGAGAATGAGAAGGACAGCCTTGAGTAGTTCGAAGCATGGGACTTCATTTATGTTTCATTCCTTTTGCTCAGAAAATGACAACAAACTTGTTCAGTAAGGAAATCAGAATTTATCATAAACCCATATCTATTTGTAAATGTGGTTGGTGGATAGTTATGACCCCTCCACGCATAGCCTAGCAGATATTTTGTATCCAACCTCTATATATACCTAGAAACACAATGTAAGAGTATGAGAGGAGCATGCAGCAGCGTGAAGAAAAGTCTTTGTTGTTCGTTCAAAAAATGAAAAGGGAATGCGCAACAGTGTAGAAGAGTGTATGTAAGAAATTATTTTTCACACAGTAATGTAAGAGAAATTTGCAAGCAAAGATAGTGTGTTAATTTCTTTTAAGATGGGAGATGAATGTTAGAGCACAACAGTGCAGAGTCAAAGTGAATTTTTAAACTACATCTGAAGCATCTGGGTGTAATCCCTCTGTTAGAGGAAGATTTTGGTAAAAGTTAGTTTTGCGAATGAAGAGATTTTTACACACAACAGTGTAAAATCTCAAAGCAGAGACAGAGTAAATTTATTTGTCTGGAACTGAAACATTCCCTGGTTGTAGTCCCTCTATGTGAGGAAGATGCTTTTGTAACAGCAGTTGTGAAATCCCTCTGTGTGAGGAATATATTTTTGTAACAGTAATTGTCAAATCCCTCTGTGTGAGGAAGAAGATTTATGTAAGAGTTGGTTTCCTGTTAATGAATAGAAGTTTTTATTGTGTTGCTGAAACTCTGTGTGCAGCAAAACAATTTTAGTTTCCACTATGTAAAGAAACAGAGCATTACTCTCTGTTCGTTTGTTTGGAATTATCTGAAATTCCCAACACACATCCAGTAATAGCCGTGGGACTGGTCACATGCAAATGATCCCGCCTAGTTCTCAAACCAGAAACGTCGACAAATCCCATCAAGGCAATGGAGATGAACACCTTCAACCAGAAAAGAGCAATAAGCACAAACTAGGTTCTACTCCAAGCCAAGGAGACGACCATTGATGGTTTGAAACGTAATAAAGAATATTAGCGCAACGTTAAAATCTAATAAAGGAGGTTACGTATGCGTAAACAAATAAAATATTGCAAGTATGACCTGATTATGCTCGTAGATATATAGATATTTTATAAGTAGAAGCAATGTTAGAGTCATCTTTATGTATGAGAGATTTAGAGAGGGATCAAATTTCTTTGTGAGTAATTTTTTTTTAATTTTAAAATTTGCAAAAAAAATTGCATCCTTTTATAAAGATAAGAATATTCATTTGAAGATCTTTTGTAATAAGGTAAATTGTGGTTTAATGATTTAGGAAGATAGACAAATATAGATATATAGGACTATCTTGTATATATGAAATAAGATAGATATTTGAAGGGAAAAATGTGAGGAACAAAGATGTATGTATGGGATAGATTTTATTTAGAATATGCAAATAATTTTTTGATAATAATGAAAGTATGTTGGTTTTTTTTTTATTAAAAATATTTGAATGAATTTGTAGTGGCTTTTTTCAAGGTATAATTTTTAAATTGTATTGTTAAATGTTATATAGAATACATAAAGTAGACATTTAAGTTCAAAGATTTTTTGTCAAATTTTATAGAAAGTAAATATACACACATACACATATATCTATATATATATATAAACAAAATGTAAGATAGTGGACCTCAAGCTTTTCAACCATGAAAACTATTTTTTCAATTGGTTTATATGATATATACATTATTATTTTCAGACAATACATACAAATATGATATTAAAATATTTTAGGTAGTAGTGTATTGAGATGTTATTAATATATTTTTAAGTATATATCACTATAGTATCTCTCTCTTATTATTTTTATTAAAAACATTGAATATTTTATTATGTACAACATACATACATATATATATATATATATTATATTAAATATTTTTTAATGCATCATTTGATTTATCCACTTGAAAATCCTTTGAATACAGAGAATAAAAATAGCTTAAGCATACAATTCAAATAATATTCACTATATTTTAAAAAAATACTTAATAAAAGTGTTAAAATGGAAATTCTTTTGATTATATATATATATATATATATATATATATATATATATATTATATATATATATATATATATATATATATATATTATTACTATATTATTATTTAAACTATATATAATATCTAAAGTGTTCATATTGAAATATTTAGTTAACATAAGCATTGAATATTTTATTTATGGATTACATTATTCACATTAATTTTATATATTTTTAATATATTTTTAAATACATTTATATATGTCAAACTCAATTTTGACCATAAATAAAATTAAACATCAAAATATTTAAAATTAAAAAAAAATTTATATATATAATTTACTAAAGGTAAGTGGAAGGTCGTAAATAATATATCTTTATGTATTTTTGAAATTACTAATTTTCCACTGTTGTGATATGTGCTCGGCTGCATATTATGTATCTAATAATTAGTATTTAATATTTTTGCATGAGAATTATATTGGAATGTTGGGATTAAGAGTTTTCCTTAAACATAGCCTTTCCTTCCTGTTGCAATTGATACCCATTGTCTTATCCACTATTTAGCTATAGATTGTATGATTTATATTAATAGTGAGAATGTTATTTCTAGGATGATCCCATATGTCATATTTACTTATACTAACAATCATGATGATGATACCATTAATGGATTATGATGATTAATCACTATCTAATATCTTATTAAAAGGATTAACGCTTATGTGCTACGTGAGGATGGAACCCCTTTCTTATATTGCATTATCTTACTGTTGATGTTTTAATTTGACTATTAAGAGATGGAATCCTAAACACAACACACCTCTTTTGCCTTCTTCTATTGATGATTGATAATTATAGAATAAAAAATCTATGTCATAGTCTATATTGTGATGAAGCTTGAGCTACTCCATTATATTATGATTTAATTTACATTAATATTTTTTTATGATGATTAGCATGATTAATAGTTTTGATGATGTATTTGATATTATATATGTTTGTCATTTAACATGTCTATTGATGTTTTGAGGCTTTATATTATTGACCATGATATTTCATGAAGCACTAGTATGCTTACCATTGACTCTAGCATTTTCGGTCACGATGATGATTACATAATTGATCCTTTTGAATCATGTTGTTGATGTACTTCATGTTAATATATTGTATATTTGTGATGATATTATGTTGTATATTTGTGATGATAGTGTGACAAATACATTGTTATTTTGGAAATAAAATCCATAATAGGTTGAGACACTAATGGGAATGAAAAGGAAATGCATTCAAGGGGAGGGATTATGGTAAGGATGAACTCCAATCTAACTTATGTAAATTGAAAAAGGGAAACAGATTGTAACTCACTATTATGCTATTCCTTAGAGTTTTAAATTACCGTCAAGATTGATTTCACCATGAAATGAAAACATGAAATAAAAGTTAGAGTATTTAGAAGATGTTACATTGAGATTGATTGAAATAAATGATTCTTTCCAAATGATCAATATAGTTGGATAATGAGGAATTTCTCTATAATATTATTGTTGTTATGTTAGAACTTGTGAAGTGGGGTTTATGTCATTGGTTGACAAAAACTACAAGCTTATCTAACACAATCTATGTGGACGAAGGGGTTGGGATTGTCCACATGACTAATGACTAATTAATATCAATTTTATCATGGTCTCTTATGCCATTTTTAATCCAAATATATGTGATGCCACTACCAAGTACGATCATGAGCACTAGAGATAGCTGCTATATTAATATCTTAATTGACATGTATATTTGTGATGATGAGAAAATAAAAATGGTAGAAATATGTTTTCTTATGTGAGAGCTATTTCTATGTGTCATCATGATAAAAAGTGGTAAATGTTGTAGTAATAAATCTATATGCACAAACCACATGAGTTTTTATAACCTATAATTTTAGGGTCCTCTCCACGATAAAGAGTTTACTAATGTAATAATATAACCTATGATAATCATTTGGGATATATTTCAGTTAATTGTAGAGGATACCACCATTGACTATGGTTTTTTCACTAGAGGAGGGAGTACAAGAAATATTTCTACATTTTATAGCCTACGGTATGGATGTTAGAAAAAATATGAAGTGAGGGGCGTAGGGGGTGAATCCATATTTTTTGTTCACTTTAACTTCCAATTTCACATTCAAAATTCTGTATGTTACTATTATTCATGCAACATATCTATGTATTTGACTTTAATGAATGGAACTTGCATATGTTAATATTACTTACTTTTCATAACATCCATTACGTGTTTAACTTAATCATTACATTATTAGTTCATTAGCCTATACGATAAAGAATAGATAAATCACAACACATAAGAAACAAGTCAACACATATGAGCACCAAGATCTCAAGTGAAAACACAATGTGGGAGAAAACCATTGCTACTACCGTCTATATCTTCTTGATTTATTATAATGGAAAGAATTACACCATTATCTTGTGAAGGCACAAACTCTTACAAACACGTAGACACCTACCTACAAGAGGCTACAACCACCACGAGTTCTCTAACACCCACTGGAAGAGAACTACAACCCCTTGATCTTGTTTACGAGCTCCTAATGGAAAGGATCTCCTACCCCATCATTGAAAGTTACAACCCTCAGTACTTTGTCGACCACGTTTGATAGTATTTCAAACTGGACCCACTTGTCAATCAATCATCAAAACATGTAGGCCACCTTTCATCAAATTTTAACGCTAGACCCATACCACCAATAAGCCAAAGCTAGAATATTAGAACAAAAAAAAAGAATCACCAAAGTGTTGTAAACAAGCTAATCAATAAAACATTAAGCCATTGAATACTGAAGCAAACCAATCACTAAAATGAATATCAAATGAATCCAATAGAGAATTATATTGTCACACGTCAACCATTCAATAATTCACCTATTAATAACACTATTAGTTACAAGAAATCATCACAAAAACAATATACAGACACTACAAACCTTGATCAATATCAACCTTAGAATGTACAAAACTATTCTGAAGTATGCCCATGTATATACGTGCTTTATATGGATAACATCTGCATACAAATCCCAATTCTATGAATCCTATTATATTATCAAATTGAATAATTGTATCAATTGTTGAATTGGTGAAATAATGAGTCATAATATAAACTAATCACTAACTAAATGCAATGTCATCATTGATCAAAATACCAAACTAAAACCAAATCAAGTCATTCAAAACTTCTAGACACAAATTATCATGATCAAGACACCATTAATAGACAATAACAAATAAAAAAAACATAATCAATTGTCAGCAACAATTTAAACACTGATCAAATTCAACTTATAATGCATATGCGACAGTATTGAACTAAAATCTACGTATATGCACTCTTATCATGAATAAAACCTACGTATATATTTCAACATACTGGAATCCAAAACCTAAATAAAGTATCAATATAAATAATTTATTTCAAAATATATATGCGACTATTACGAGGCATACCCAAATATGTACATGACTATATAGACCAGAATTGAATACATATATTTAAATTGCTGAAGCAAAACTTCACTAGAAATCACTTGTCAAAAAAATATCGTTCCACATGTATTGTCAAAGGCTATTGATCTTAGCAGATATATTCATGATCCTAATTCTAATATAATCACAAATATTTCATTCTTGAACATTCAGACAAACAAGTCAATCAATCATATATTCACTACAACTTCATATCTCTTAGATCTAAGCCTTTTCCTTGCTCCTTCGTGCACACCTATTCCAAATTATATCACACAGGAATGACTCATTACATTTCACAAATATATCCTTGATATCCATCTCATTATATAGCTTTTTCCTTTACCGATACCTCAGGAAAATCCTTTGGTTATGTCATTAGTATTCATTGATGGGATCAAATAGATGTTTTTGTCACAGTTACTATGGGAAATTACCATGGTAATCACCCCGGTATCTTGTTTTACATGGTTTAGATTATGCACGTGCATTTTTTTCATGGGCCCTACATATGTACAGAACGCTTCTTCACATGGGTCACATATAGTTTTCAAACTTCACAATTCCAATCTTTTATCATTTGAAACCTATACCAATGTTTCCCACATACTTCCTCATTTCTGAAATACCTATACACACATCCCTTTCATCTATATTAATTACATGACCATCATATTATAGTGAAGTAGACATCAATACTATATTTCAATCAAGGACAATACATTAGCCATAATTCCAATAATCTCCCCCTTTGAACTTGATGGAAACCACTTTGGTGTTTGGAAACCACCTGCAAACATAAAGTATTCTATCACCCTTTGACATCAAGGGAAAATGGTTGAACTAGGATGAATGAGGTACTTCCCTTGTAGATCTGAATATCGTAAGTCTTATCTACTAATATGAAAAATGAAATTTTTATACTGATCATGCTCCCTTGAGCATATGGTAGTTTTACAAAAGATATATAATAAAATCATAAGGCTATACGTAAACAAATATGACATTTCCTATCACCAATGACTCTATGATCCACCATCCAACATAACGGAGTGATATATTTGATCCAAATTTTACATTAATCACCCATAATAATGGGGTACATACATAGCATAATCTGATCCCAATAGCCAATACATGACAAAATATTACAATGATTACAACATGGATGTTTCCAAAACCTATAGAAGAGTCGACACTAGTACAAAATGGATAATTAATTACTAAAAAAAGGACTAAAATTTGCATGTAATCTACCATTTTTTACTTGATCAGCAGTAGTAGCTAATTTATATTATCTTATAACGCGACCAACTTTTAGTATTTTTTAGCTTAGTCATTAATTGGTTGTCTCAATTTTATCGTCTAGTAGTATATTTAGTGATAAATTTGGTCATTGATTTAGTAATTAATTTCCACAATTAATGACCAAATATACAAAAAAATATATTACTATATTTTTACCTGAGAAAGCCAATTCATGATCAAAGAAAGATATCCAAAATGTTGGTTATGTTATAAGATACTGTAAATTAGCCACTAATATTCATATATATGCAAATTTTAGTCATCATTTGAAACCAACTAATGACTAGAAAAATATGACTAAATTTTCGTCATGTTATAAGATACTGTAAATTAGGTACTAATAGTCATATATATTCAAAATTTAGTCATCCTTTGCAATCACAAATTTACCATTTGAAGTAGTCATTTATTTTTTTATATTTTCACATTTATTAGATAAACGACTAATTTAGTAGTTTATATTCATTTCATTTAATATCATTAATAATCATTATAAATGACTAATTTAGTCGTATATTCATTATATTTTGTGTTCGTCATTAACCAATATAAACTACTAGTCTACTAGTTTTAAATTGATTTTATGTATTCTTGTTTGGAATTCTTAAAACATTTGTTTTCCCAAAATAACCATGAGGTGAAAGAATCACAAGATTAAAAACCATAGGAATCCCTACTTGAAACATTTCCAAAATCGATGGCTCGGGTGCCTGGAGGACCTCTAACAACAAATGAATCATATCCAATACATGCTCTGCATTGTCTCCCCATCCTTTTTCCAATCACATTTCCTATAACATAGCCACAACAGAGTCAAGTAACAATCAAACAAAGATATTGACATTTGTTTCTATCTTTTATATCTATAAAATTTGAATCTCGTTTGTTTCGAGAAAATATTAATTTATATTTAAAGCCTTCCTGACTGTTGAGCGCTAGATCCCCCAGGGCATTTTTGGGGCTTAAAGCCCAGATTTTGGTCCAATTTTGTAATACAAATGTAAAGATCCCACATTTTGTGGGTACAGAGCATGTAGTTGTTAAAGAGTCATATGGTTGTCCACCCTTATTTTCATAATGTAATGTCGATTGTAAAAGATATAACCCCAGTGTGCGGACCATGGGATTATATAAATAGAGAAAATATCTAAGTAGTCAAAGGCCTCTAACGAAGAATCAATTGAGAATGAAGATGTTTGCAGGATGTTTCTGAAGTTTAAGTCTAAGTCTTGGATCGTAGTGTAGGAAGAGGCTCTGCAGCTGAGTCCATAGAGGCCTAGTAGACTGCAGCTATGTGTGCAAACCCTTGTAGTTGAGTGCGTAGGGTGATTCAAGTCTGTAAGCATCTGGAAGTATTAATAAAGAGATGATTTCTATCATTCTTGCCTATTTATTTCTTGTTTATGCATCTATTATATCGGGTATGAATTTTAGTTCTAGTGCTCATATGATGTGTGAATGTGTATAATTGTATTGGTTAAGTGAACACAAGTAATAAAATCTATTTACGGGAAGCTAACTAAGATTTGTTAATAAAATAAGTACCATACTTAGCATAGTTTGGGAGATATCACGGTTCGCTACCTTAGCAGCGCGAAAGGACTTCAACCCCTGGTCAGGGCTGCGCGGAAGCCGATTGTAACACCTTGTGAAGGTACTGAAGGGTAGAGCGGAAGGTTAAGCAACCTGCGGGAAGGCAAGTATAGTTGGAATAAACTGACATCGCAACCATCTCAAGGGTGTGGAAACTTGGTTCCAGCATGCCCCCATACAGCTTCAGGTAAGACTTCAGTCCGTGCTTCGTGGGCTGATGCCGAAAGGGTCAGTAGTGTAGGGATTTTTTTGGCTAACTAATGCTGAACCTGGGTCAAGCACCCTCAAGCCAACAAATGGTTACGTCGCTTGGACCAGAATCTGCATAAGATATGTGTGATGTTGTATCATTAGAATCCAACTAAGAAATAAATCAAAGGCTGGTTGGATAGAAGGATTCACGAGTTCGCGACACCGGAAAACAGAAATCCCCGACTATCAAAAGAACAGTGGCTAGAGAGTTACTTGTATATGGAGATCCATGAAATATTTTTCCCATCCTTCCCTACTAAGCTATACAAGAAGGTGGAAACTTAACGGTCCTATTGTGTGGACCCTAGAGCCAGTGGAAAGGTTGGAAGCATTGAAGGATAAGATCGCACACACACGTTGATCATTGGATCGATCGTATTATTGGAGGATATGTTACTGAGTTCATGGTCAACACCTCAGTCAGGTAGAGTGAGGCAGAGCAACACTTCCTCAAAGGAACATGAGGTAAGTACGTAAAATCTTTGAATACTTGGATTAAAATGATGTTATGCAAAAAGTGGGTTATGCAATTACCTTGATTTCAGGGGATACAAGAAGTAGAAAGGTTTACAGGAATGAAGGAAAAAAGGGTCCTAAGAACAGTCGCTTGATTTCACCTCCACGAGAGGACGAAGAAGGGCTCATGAAGGTCTTTTTGTGAAGTGCTATTCATTTGATAAGATAAGGAACTCCACGAATACCACCTCCACCCACACCACCATTAGCTTCACCACCATCACCCCCATCTTCGCCCGTACCACCTCCACCACCATCGCGATTTAGTATCATGAACACAGTGAAGTTTCCTTTTCTCAAAGCCAGGGGAAATGAGGATATAGACCAATTCTAGTTCGTAGTGAAGGTTGTATGGGAAGCTCAAGGTTTTACAGATGACCATATAAAGAAAAAACACTGGTTATCACCTGGCAGGATCATGTGCTAACTTGGTATATTAAGTAATCCAACGATAACATCGAAGCAGCACTGAATAGGGAATTTAGTAGGCCCAAATTTGAAGCACAATCGATTGTTGGATTCAATGAAATCGTGATGCTACCAGGCAAGATGCCTTAGGAACTAGATCAAAGGCTGAAATGTACGATTCGTGAAGCTAATATGAATCTGAGAGATGGACAACATCGCAAATGGTTTCTAGCTTTGCTACTACAACACTTAAGGAGTGCGTTGATGCAACAGAAAAGAACAACTAAAGCAGAGGCCCTGGAGATTTCCATGAGAGTACATGAGACCTGATGCAAGATCATAACCTAAGAGTTTAGAAGATCCACGTGCAACTGAAAAATCTGTGCCTTGAGATGCGAATCTGGAAGCAGGATAGGACGGTTCGACTAGAGGCACGTGAAGAAGTATGGTGGATGAAATGCAAGAGTTAGGGTCATGACAAAGACCACTACTCGGTATTTAAAAATTAACTTGTAGGAGGAGGACTGATGCCTGTAAGGTTGAAAGCTTGAGTAGGACCTAGCATGACACCTGCTTTGGGATACGTTATCTGTCAAGTAGCCAGAAAGCATGCCACGGATAACTGCCACTTGTTACAAAAGTATACGAAAACTTCACAACATTTGTTCTGTAACTTTTGTAGATCGATGGGACATGATGAGTGTACTTGCAGAAGCTATGAATTGATTATGGATAGAACCCCCGCCTATAAGGTTCAGGCTGAAACGTGGCCCCTTGAGCAGAATGCAGGGATGGTGCAGATAGGATTTTAGGGGCATTGATGAGGCCAAGGTAGAAGATGATCTAGTAGAGGTCACAAACAGTTGATTTTCTACAATTGCAGAGGACCGGGACACTATGCCCATGATTGCATTAATCTAATGCACCCGTCATGCAAGTATTGCATGTCGTTTGATCATGCGACAGAGGATTGTCCTACGCTAATAGCTAGGATCCATGACAAAGGAGCACTACCATCTCCCCTGACTCAGAACCTGCAAATGATGAGGTCTGAGCTATGCGAGGAAGATCTGAACGTAAATATAATGCTCTGAAGTGTAATCACGATGGGAGATGATAAGGGGAAATAGCCAAAAGACAGTACCTTGGGTTTGCAAAGCCTTGGTGAAAGAAGTTGAGTTTGATTTGGAGCACGCTCAGGAAACCTTCATTGGAGCTAAGAAGAGCTTCTCTAAGGTCTCTACTTCAGGGAGAAAAGATAAGCCTGAGCTGGAGATGGACCCCTCAATGCTCACAACATTCCTGGAAACCTGTATGAAGTTGTTGCGCGACAGTAAGGTTGTGAAAGGGTTACAGGAACTTATCAATAGGTGTGTTGGGACCGTGATATGTGAGCCATGTGTAGTCTGTAAGATCGGAAAGCATAAGACAAGGATGGGACATGAAATGAAACTCACCGCACAGATCGGGGAATGTGAGATGGATCAAGTCATTCTAGATTTGGCGTGAGATGTGAATGTTCTACCGAAACAAACATGGGATCGAATGGGAAGACTTGCACTGAAATGGTCTCCGATTTAGCTGAGAATGGTGAATCAGCAAAAAATCATACCCATGGGGCGATTACAGGGAGTAACCGTGGATATTGAGGGAGTGAGCGCGGTGGCAGATTTTGAAGTAATAGAGATTGTTCGTGACAACAATCCCTACCCTGTGCTCCTGGGAATTGACTAGGCTACTGATTTGGATGGGGTAATTAATCTGAAGAAGCAAAAGATGATATTTGAGAAGAAGCCACTACGCATAATAATACCCGGGGATCCTGCTGAGGGATCTTGCTATACGGAATAGATCTGTGACTATGAGAGTGACGATGATTTGGACTACATCTACAAGATAATAGCGTGAGACCAATACTAGGTGAATCCCACCACAGATGGGTGGCTTACATGGGAGCGCGAGAGTTCCTGAATTCAGATTCTGACAAAGAAGTAGAATGATGGCAAAATCGATTACATGAAGTAACTACGTTGAATTACAATATGATGACCCAGTCGATGCACTGTGTGTCGTCAGAGGAAAGGAATCTGTCTACTTATGATGGTCTAAATGAGGTATGGATCTTCTTGGATACATTTGAAAGGGAGGTACCAGAAAAGCAGTGCTTCAAGGCCTTGGACTAGGTACTGCCCGCTATGCCCACAAGATGGTGGGGTATGAACAAAGAAAGCTTTGATGATTAGCACAAATGTAGGAGAATGATGTGAGCACGATTTAGGAAGCCTAAGATGAAACTAAAAGATAAGTATGATGGGCAAAATGATCCACGCACATGGATGCATGACTATGAAGAAAGGCCCCAACTTAAGCAGATGCACATGTACTCCGCACTAAAGTACTTGGTCAATAAGCCTGTTTTGTGGGGGCGAATTTGGGGATGGCTCCTATTATTCCAAGAATATAATTTTGAAGTTGTTGTGAAGCTTGGATGATTGAACGTGGGAGCAAACCACATGTCATGCATTGAGATAGGGGAGGAACCTACTAGTTTGGAGGAAGGATTACCTGATGCGTAGCTCCTTGCTATGCGCATACCAGATGGACATTTTGAAGATATAATACACTTTTTAGCAACTAGAACTATGCCGAAAGGATACTCTATCCAAAAAAAAGAAGGAATTACTGGTGCATGTGGAAAACTTGTATGTCATTGCTGGGCATCTATACAAGATGGGGAATGATGAAATATTGGGAAGGTATGTACCTGAGTTTGAACGAAGCAGCATCCTCGCGGACGCTCATGGGGGTGTCGTGGGAGGACATTATGCAGTAAGAGCAACCACACAGAAGATTCTACGCCCAGGGTTATGGTTGCCAACCCTTCATCAGGATTCAAAATCATATTGCAAGGCATGTGATATATGTCAAAGAACACGCCGAATATTGCAGAGGGATGAAATCCCTTTGAATCCACAAATGACGTTGCAACCTTTCGAAAAGTGGGCAATAAATTTGTTGACCCATCAAACTTCAAGGAAAGACAAGCACGAGGTATTTTATCACGGCGACAAAGTATTTGACTCGTTGGGAAGAAGTTCAGCCAGTGAAGGATTGCACGGGTGAGACTACCATGAAGTTTCTATTTAAGAACATATTGACACTATTTGGTTGTCTGAATATCTTGATGAGTGATCGTCGTGTGCACTTTTTGAACGAAACGATCAATGCACTAACGGAGGAATTTTATGTGTACCATCAAAAGAGAACACCTTCTCACCCACAGCCTAATAGGACAGTGGAGGCATTCAACAAAGAGCTTGAAAATTTGCTCACCAAGGTATGCAATGCTTAGTGAAGTGATTGGTACCGACACATACCTGTAGCGTTATGGGCTTATTGGACGACATGCAAGAAACTAATAGGATAGACACCTTTTAGGCTTTTCTAAGGAGTGGAAGTCATAATTTCTATGGAACACATTGTGCCTAGTCTGCGCATAACAACACCCATAGGTATGATGGATCGGGGAGCACTCAAAGAGAGGCCCCCATAGTTGGAGGAACTGGAAGAAGAGAGATTTTTGGAAGGATTTCACTAGTAGGTCCAAAAGAAGCATGTAAAGGCATGGCACGACTGACACATCAAGCTACGCACATACAAGGTAAATGATCTAGTGTTGTTGTATGATAGTAAGTTTTATAAATTCTCAGGGAACTTCAAGATGTATGGGTTAGGGCCGTATATTATTAAGGAGATTCCCGATGGAGGCACGGTTCATCTAGTCAAGTTAAATGGACTATAAACTACACTTCCCGGGAGCTACACTATGTCAGGATTGCACACAGCAGTGAAGTGTCATAGGGTCCGCGACAATGCAAAGACAGTTGTAATGGCATGCAGGTCTGCTGGAAAGTGACCGTTAAAGTCACTATTCATGATTTGATGGTTGGTTTGAGGCCAAATGGAGTGGTCGGCACACATTTAAGGCGAGCTTTGTGGGCTATATTATTGAAAATCTGCCACCAATCTACCATTAATGGACCGACTGTGGGGGGAATAGTCGAATTCAAATTCAAAAGGTCGTATGAATTACAAGTGGTTGTCCATCAAAAAATTCTTGGAAATTTGACAACCGAGCTATTGCACTATCAAGTGTGTATGGACTTGTTGAAATTTGAGGCTTTGAGAGAAAGTTCATTGTTTGAAACATTTCCAAAGGAGACGCAGGACCTTCTAACTAGACTGATGTCGACACCCCAAGAAACCGCGCAGGAAATTATGGATGTAGAAGCCCTAGAGAACAGTGGAATGATAGTTGAGGTCCCTAAATCAGCTCACACACCAACACCTCAGAAGGACAAGAAGGCTATGATCCTGGTGTGTGTTGCATCAAGAACTCCACAGAGGAACAAGCTCACCTTGCAAGAATAGTAGAAGGCCATTAATCTAGAGGCTAACGAAGAGGAGTTTGAAGAAATCCTGGTGGATGAGGAGGGCAAGGATGTATAGATTGAAGTTGAAACCCAAGGTGCAGACCCTATTACTTGGTTACTTGAATATGTTCAGCCGTGCAAGGGTAAAGTTAAGGTGTCGAAGGGTATAGATGATAGCAAGATCTCTCTGCAAACTCTGCTGCTCCCAGAGGATATTATTTTTGAGGGACCGCACTTGGGGCGGGTTCCTGTGTTGAAATTCGAAGATTGGGACCTCACAAACCAAGAGAAGTTCCTTCATTTAGCGACTGAGAAGATAATGCGCTAGAAGATCGACATAATGGCTAGAATGATTGAATTGGAGCTGCACAAATGGCTCGAAGGTGTAGAGAAGGTTGGGTTGCTAAACCTGCTCTAGGTGCCACATTAACACTGCACCCGAGTGACCATCTTCGTCATCAGGTAGCTACTATGCTTGGTACATGATGGGTGGTTGTGGTTGGAGGAGCCCATCCACATCATAAACCATTTGATTCACTAGATTACACGGCTACCTTACTTAGGGGAGGACCCAGTAAACATCTCGGAGGGAAAAGATGGCTAGTTGGCCCTTGTGGAGGCAATGAAAAAGAAGTTTAAGTTGGAGAAGAAGAAGCGAGGTTATGCCATCTCCAGCATCAACAACCCTACAATCAAGGTCGCAACACAAATATTCACAGGGAAGGTGATGCGGAAGTGCCACATGGATGAGGTGCCCGTGCCATTGGTTGAACTAGTGGCACAATGCGTAGAAGGGGTCCAGTTCAACTAGGCGAACTATCTATATGGTGAGTTCCTTGTGAACTTTCACGGGGCACAGGTGTAGGGAAAAACGTTTCACTACCCATGGCTCCTGTTGTTGATAGTATATGTGGCATGGGAGTTTCCCGAAGATAGCTAGTTTCCTTCAGTCGCACCGGACCTTCCAGAGTCAGCGAAGTACGGTTTGTTGTGGGTGACCAAGGACACGCAATGTATCTGAGAGAGTAAGATCTTCTGGGTACTAACGGAAATGAATATCCAAATGGGGATCAATCACAAGCCATGGTTATCACCCACGGTCTACAACAGTTTGAAGAGCTTTGCAGAGTTTAAAGCATATTTCCACCATGTCTACCGTATTTGGCGATTGGCGATGTCATATTCACATTCCTTGAGTCTTGGCCATCGAACTGGCGTGCTCTAGCTGGCTCCATGGTGGAAACAGAGAATTTCATCGCGCAACGCAAGAAGGAGGAGACAAAGCTTTGAATGGAATAGTTAGCAGAAAAGCGCAGGAGAGAAGAGGCAGTAGCTAAGGCCTAGGCAGTGCGTGATGCTGCGAAGCTGGTGGAACAGTAACAAAAAATACGAAAAGAAGAGTGCGAAGGATAGAAGTCACCTTCACCTAAACTAGGGACAGACAAAGAATGAGGTGGTGCGGACCCGTAGACAATGTCCACCCAGCTCAAGCACTCATGACCATGAGAGAAGATAGTGCCGCAAAAGAAGACAAAGGCATCGAAGACATCATTTGACACAATCACCCTCATTGAGGGGGATTTGTATGATATCAGAGAAACGGTGAAGGATGTCACCAAGGAGGCCCTCCAGTAGTTTGAGGAACAACAATAATTGGTATTAGGGGATCTTTGGATAAAGTTGCAGGAGTTACAGGTTTGCACTCCACAGGCTGGTGTAGTGTCCACGAGCCTCACAGTTGGTCGTTCAGTTATCGAGGAAATGTGTGCATAAGGGTGACCAATATGATAGTGCCACTAGATTGGGCACTTATTATAGGGAAGGAAGCCGACAGACCCATGATGACCAGTTTCAAAGGGGTAAGGTTGAACATGGCTACGTTCTCTGAAGAGACACTATACCTCTTATAGGATTGATGCACTGCAGAACTCAGGGCCAGGCAGAGTCACGCTCTACAGGTAATGAGCTAGTAGCACATCAACATTGAGCAGTTAGTTTTGTAGCACAATGAAGCAATGTAGCAGAACACGAAAATAATGGAGGTTGTAGAGGAAGCCTGTTGGATGGTCCCAGAGTTGGACATTCAGGGAGAAGAACTAGTGGAGGCGTGCGCTCACAAATTGGCCATAGGGGTGCACGATGCTAGAACAGAGATGGCCAGGGTTTAGCTGGAGCTGAACCTGTAGATCGTAAAACTACAATTGAAGGCATAGCCTTCAACTCCACTGGAGATAAGGGAACAGTGAACCACTGTTGTTACAGCAGCAACAATGGTGATTGACAGTGCAGTGGCAGACTGCATGCAACTATTCAAACAGTCATTCGAGGTCCTAACCACCATGAGGGAGAACCTGAATGTAGAGCACCTAGAGACAAAGGCATGTGAGCTACGACATAAGTATGATGAAGTAAAATGGAGGACACAGATGGTTTCCCTTACAAAGAGGCTTGCAAGGATGTAGGAGCTAAAGGTACTCAAGGAATAGGTGGATGCCGCTTGGCATAAGGAAGTAGTCTTAAAAGTGCGCATACAGTCATGGATCGATGAGGCTTATACAATTACAACCTCCATTGAAGAAAAGTTCATGCAACTAGAAGCAACTCGGCAGAGGACTGATGGCAACAGTTCAACAACAGCGGTCACCAAACAGCATGTGGAGGAAGTCTAGCAGGCAGTCGCTCAGTGCGTGGACAAAGTTCCAACGATCCGAATAGAGTTGTGAGGTATTTGTTCTAAGATCTCCGCACCTGTAGAGTGACTCAGGGGAAGTTGTGATGTTTGTGTTTGGGGCTTGTTGGGCGTGGGATCCCCCAAGGGTAGTTTTGGGGCTTAAAGCCTAGATTTTGGTCCAATTTTGTAATACAAATGTAAAGACTCTGCATTTTGTTGGCACAAAGCATGTAGTTGTTAAAGAATCATATGGTTTTCCGCCCTTATCTCGATAATGTAATGTTGGTTGTAAAAGATCTACCCATGGTCTACATACCATGGTATTATATAAATAGAGCAAAGCTCTAAGTAGTGAAAGGCATCTAAGGAAGAATCAATTGAGAATGAAGATGTATGTGGGATAGTTCTGAAGTGCAAGTCTAAGTCTTAGGTCGTAGCATAGGAAGAGGCTTTGCAGCTAAGTGCGCAAAGGCCTAGTAGTCCACGGCTGAGTGGGAGGACCCCTACAACTAAGTGCATAGGATCATTCAAGTCTATAATCATCTGGAAGTATTAATAAAGAGATGTTTTCTATCATTCCTGTGTATTTATTTCTTGTTTATGCATCTGTTATATCAAGTACAAATTTCACTTCTAGTGATTATATGATGCGTGAATGTGTATAATTGTATTGGTTAAGTGAACGCAAGTAAGAACATTTGTTTATGTGAAGCTAACTAAGATCTGTTAATAAGATAAGTAAGATACTTATCATAGTTTCAGAGATATCGCAGTTCATTTCCTTAGCAGCGCGAAAGGACTTTAGCCCCTGGTTAGGGCTACGCGGAAGCTGATTGTAACACTTCGCAAAGGTATTCAACGGTAGAGATGAGGGATAAGAAACATGTGTCAAGGCAGGTATAGTTGGAAAAAATTGACATCTCAACCATCTCAAGGGTGTAGAAACTTGGTTCCAGCATCGCTCCATAATGCTTTGGGTGAGACTTTTGTCTGTGCTCTGCGAGCTGGTGCCAAAAGGGCCAATAGTGTAGGGATTTGTTTGGCTAACTAATGCTGAACTTGGGTCGGGCCTTCTCAAGTGATCAATGACATATGAGAAGGTACCAATCAAATATGAAATAAGAAAAATCGACCTCAATGAGGTCCTCTAATAGTTTCTACAATATATTTTTCTTCCTATGATATCTTGGGTATAAAAAATAACATATCTACAAAAGAAAAATTTGTATATTACTTATGTTCAAACTCTATATATGGTGTATTCTTAGGCAACTCTTGAAGATGTTCCGCTGCCTTTACCAAAGCGAATTCTAGTTTGGTTAAACTCTGTATCCTTTCATTCAACATCAATTTCTGCAAGATAAATGTCACCCATTATTATTCCCATTTCTCAACATGCTACATATGATAAATTAAAAGTCACATAAAACCAAGAGCAAAACCTTTTCTAACCAAAACAAACAAACACACAAACAATGCCTGTAATAAAACTTCATTCTAATATCAACATATGAAAAGAGAGTGGACCATTTTTGCTGATTGACTTTGCCTATTTTTGTTATGAAAGTGCTTGAGCTTCAAGAACCAACAAATGTGAGGGAAGTTTTAATTGTGAAAAAAAATATGTTGACCTTTGTAGACTTCTTCAAAATTATCTGAATGATGCCATTTTCGAATGTGGTAAATCTCATAATAAGAAATGGCCACATTGGATGCAGAGATTAAATATAAAAACTTATGGACATGGCAAGTATTCTAATAAATTGCATTGGAATGACTACCATGGGCCTCCACAGGTTACAACTACTCAGTGTGTTAGTCTTGATGATGAAAGAGAGATGACAACGATAAATATTGATGGTCCTAGTTTCTATGGTGGATATCTTCAAACCAAGGTCGTCATATTAATGAACCTAGGTTCTGACATGGAAAACCTAGATCTGGTCCTCACCCAAGGTTTATCAAGGATATTTTCACAAGAGTCTCACAATCTATCCAATAAATAAACAATTAAATTGTATATTAAAACAAATCAAAGAGAACTGCTCAAAATCCTCTTAGGTGGGCTACAGTCAAGCAATTAAATCAAAGAACATTCAGTGCACAAAACTAGGTTCAAAGCCACCCAAAGATATGACACTGAATTAATATGGCCAACGAAGCTATGTACCTCATCCAAAAGTGGGTGGAAGTCTTAACAGCCATGATGGGCCATGGTTGTGGTCTGTCTCAACAAACGAGCAATGATGCAAGTATTGGATGAATTTAATGGAAGAGATAACCTTAGCCATGGCCTCTAAGAAAAGGTATAGCCCAATTCATTAACAAATTTCCATTTTTCCAACTGCGAAAAGTAATATCGCAAGATCCTAAACTGGATGGAAAAATACCTTTGCTATTGTAGCCATCAAGTCATGCATGGAATGTGTAGCCTCGTAGGCCTCAAAGAAATATGCTTCTTCAAAATTTTCTATGGCACTTACATACAACTATGTAAAAGTACATTAAATCAACTTTTAATATGAGATAGAAATAAAGAAGAAATATCAACTATGGTGTTAATATCAGTCCAAAGAAAAAAATATTATTCGCTAAAAATCAATGTGTTACACACACAGTAGTGCCAGCTCTTTTTCTTGGGGGAAAAAGAAAACCAATTAGATCAGTTGAAGTTCGAGCACTGATGCTAACTGATATCGAAAACGAATTTGGGAAAGCCAACACACCATCAAATTATTAATTCAATCAAAATGGGAAGGTCTAAGCCCTCATACAAATGTTGAAACAATATGAACTGAAGGGCCTGAAGAAAACCCCACCCATATCAAATACTAAAGAGCTTAATTAATAATCTTACCATTACCTAAAAGAAAAAATGTTTCACAACTTTTCAACCAAATTGAAGCTCCGGCCAACCAAGTTATGCCTTTGAAATGCCATAAAACATTTCAAATAATGTTTCACAATTCTGAAATGCCATCTAAAATGGAAAGTGGCATTTCAAGGAAAAATGGGCATGTCTTAAACTGGTTTAATTGTGTTTTGATATGGAAATTGACCATAGGAATATATCCAAGTGCTTTAAATAGGAATTTACATAAGTTTTGACACTAATTTTACATTGAAGAAGCTTCTAGAAAACCCTTACACCTTGTCTTTGTTATAAATACAATTACCACTTATTATTTCTTCATACTTTCTTCCAGACTATTTGAGCAAAGGTATCTCCTACACAAATAAGAAGCATTCTTGTTGTGTGTTGTTGGGTAGCAAAGGTCCCGCGTAACAGCTTTGGGGCTTAGATCCTATAAATTAGGATAAAAATATTGTAAGAACTCTGAAATATGGGAAGCGTGAAATGTAATAGATCGATTCAAAGGGTTGTCTGCGCAAGAAATAATATAGAATAATAGGAAGTAAGTTAGCTTGCCCATGGTCCGCGGACCATGGGAATGTATAAATAGAGTGAGGTTCTATGGGTAGAAGGTAGCTTTTTGTTATGTACTTTTGGATCTAACATGTAATGGGTGTTTGAGGAGCGAAGCCTTGAAGCATCTGTAAGTCTGAGTCAAGGGTGTTGGTAGGTAGATAGATGCTCTGCAGCTATGTGCACAGAAGCCTAGTAGTGTCCGCAGCTCTGTGCGCGGACCCCTGCAGATGAGTGCGCAGGGTGGATCTAGATCTATTGGTGAAGGAAGTGAATTAAGATAAGTTGATTCTGAAATTTTGTGTTGAATTTGAATTATTGTGGATCTGACTAATTTATGGTTGACATAACTGTTTGATCTATGTGCGTATGCTTATGTTATGAGTTTATGTAAATCTGTACCTTTTTGGGCTGCATGAACTGGTTATTTCTATTAAATGTTTGCTTAAAGACCCTAAAATGTAGATCTAATCTATAACAAAGCATTAATAAAAATTAACGATTTTTCCTTGGGATCTACGGGGAACAGAGTGGCACGAAGCCACCGAACGGTGTGTGAACCTTCCAAAACACATAAATACATCCCAAGGGTGAAGAAACCTGGTTCCAGCACCCTCCCCTGCTACCTCAGGTTACACCTCAGTCCGCACTCTGCGGGCTGTTGCAGAAAGGGCCGGTAGCTGTGGGATTTGTTTGGCTAAATAACTGTTCCGAACCTGGGTCAAGCGCATATAAGCCAACATTTGTGAAGCATCGTGATATGGTTTTGTCATCACAATTAGAAGACAATTGTGAGTAACAACATTGTTCCACACTTCATTTAGTGACATTTTCTTCAACAACTTTTAGGAAAAAGTGTTCTCTACTGCTACAACAAGCAAGCTCTATACATTTTGGATAGCATGGATATTATTGGGGGCTACATTTAATTTTTCTTACTCAATTATCCTTTCTTATTGTGTTATTTTATAGTTATAGATAGACAGACAAATATTGTTTCCCTCTTTCAATTTTTTTTTTGTCTTTTTACTTTTCTGATGAGGGATAAGGAAGGTATCATGTTCCAGCATGTACCCCTCTCCCAATACCATGCAACTTCGCTTCTAAGGATATTTGAGATGGGGACTCAAATTCTTTCTAAGAGAGCCCTCAATCAATCTCCAAGTCATTTTTCAGACTTCAAAAAATAATTCCAACTCAAATTGACTTTTTAAGTTAAAATTGAGGCCCTTAAGGGTTGATTAGAAATGGGCTTGTAATAGGACCATTTAAGGATTTCACAACAAGGGATATTTATTGTAATATATTAACATAACAATAATTCTAATAATGTTGATGCATCACTAGGATAACAAGGCTAACACATCCAAAGTGTTTCCACAATTTACATTGAACTGAAACTCAATTAAGAAAGTATCCAACAGAATCAAGAAAGAAAAAGGCAACATGTAATAAATAATATAGACAACTAACTGGAAAATTAATAATAATACCTATGACCCGATTCCAAAGGCTTCTTAACACTACTTACAAAGGTATGTTCTAAGAGAACTAAATTTTCCATGTTTCCTTTCGATAACTTTTGCCATGTTGTCATCATATGTAGTTATAAGCACATCGTTGGCCAAAGACACCATTTATTCTAGTGCAGCGATTTCAGATGAATGATTTTGCAATGGCTTTAAATCCATAGGACTAAGATGAGTCTCCTTCCTCACCTGTAGATTTTTTTTTATTAGCATGATTGCATGACAGAAGAAAATCCAGATTCAAACGAAAATGAGTTGAAGTGAGTGAATCGATCAACTTACAATATTTGGATAAGTTGAATAGACGACAAACATCCTTCTTTCTCCCCCATAGATTTCTTCAACAACAATATATATTTGAATATTTATATCAAAATCAAAAGCCTTCAGTACTAATGGACTTTCCTCTAGTGTTACAGGACATAGTCTGTCCTTCCTCTTCATTTAAAAAATTATGACCTCCTTCCACCAAGGGTAGGCATGTGTGTGCAAGAAATACAAAAATATAATAAGATCAACATTATTAACAATAATTCCCAGAGGAAGGAACCAGACCACACAAGCGATGAAGTAGGAGAAATGGGAAACACTGCCATTTCGAGCATTCAAACTAAACTTCGATGGCACGTCAAAGCAAAGCCGGGGAAAATCCAGATACAGACGAGAAATCAGGGACCACGTGGGGGACATCCAACTTATCTACCATGGAAATCTGGGAAACAACACCAACAACATTGCAGAACTGATTGCTCTCATCAAAGGCATCACCCTCGCTGACGACTACAAATTTCTGCCCCTGATAGTGGAAGGAGACTCAGAGATAGTCATCAAGATGATGAGGAAACTTCAAAATGGCACACAAGTGGACAAGACCACTCCTAGTTGGAGGCTCTTGACAATCCTAAAGGATCTGCAAGCCCATCTCAACAACATTCAAGGCATTACCTTTCAAGCAGTCAGAAGAACTGCAAATAAGCTGGCCGATACCATAGCCAATGCTGGCATTCAGTCCAATAGTGAGGAATATTACACCCTCTGGCAAGACCCGGAGGAGTGGGAACTCAGAGATAAATGCCACAGCATAAACAAGGCAGACCAGCAAGCTTAGCAAATGCCAAGCTCCTTGGATTGTTCCATATATGCATCTACTGACTATTATACAAGCTGTGAGTGACCCACTCGGAAAAAAATAAAGAGAGAGTGAGAGCAGAGACTAGACCAACTCAGCTTTGCAAAGGCAGACATAGGGAGGTCCCATCGACTCCCACTCTGCATCATGTATTCTACTGTATTTTATTAATATAAAGTCTCACTGAACCTTACAAAAAAAACATTATTAACAATAAAGATTTTGACTTGACGAGGAAAATATTATGATTTCCAAAGATGTAATATAGCTCAATCTGGTGATTTCCTCAAATTATTCATCGATACAACTAAGAGTGCAACAAAAAAAACCAATATATCCATTTCATAACAAAGATGAAGAACCACAAAAGCACCATGCTGTTGCAATATTTAAAAAAACAATTCACCCAATTCGTCAATTTTTGAAGTGAGAAGCAGAGTGTTGTAGTTCACATGACAAGATAGCTTTTAAACCTGAAGTGGCAGGCTATTATTTTCCAGATGTGCATATGTCTTATTCAAATGCAAACTTTGTGCTTTCTTATAAGGGGAAGGATTTGTATCATGGTAAGAAACTTTGTTAGTATCCTTTTGTGTGAAGCCCAAAGTATTAAATGATAGTCTTCGATACGTAATTTGATGCAGGTAATAGGAAATGTTTGACCAGCTCACAGGAGGCATGGTGAAGATTACCCCATCTTCTGCCTTTGCATCCATCTTCTGCCTTTGCCTTCAGCTTTGAAGGAAGATTCCTTAGTATCTGAAACTTGCCTCTGAGAGATGTGATAACCTGATCCACATCAAAAATGTCTTCCAATTCATTGTTCACATAAAATTAAATATTAATTTTTGAAAAAGGAAACATGAAAGATAAACCACCCCACAAGTAATTAATGCCATGCAATACTCAATGCTAAAATGAACCAATAAAACGTATTGAAGATTTTTTAACAGATAGGCATTTTGAGAAATCATGCCTTCATTTCCTTGTGAGTGCACAATAACTTTTAGGATTTCATGACTTCCATTGTGAGCATTTTTATGCCATTGTATCAGACGAAAATTCTAGATTGACCACAACTTTGAATACTTAAATGAGTTCTGGAACATATGAATGGAAATTTGATTCAATATGTTGTATTATGCCACTTTTTATTAAGAACATTTCCGAAGAAGTATCTGATGCCAAGGATGGATGAGTTGAGCAAGCAACCATTTGGAATAATCTCTAAATGATAAAATTTTGGATTTAAGAGATCCGTGGTTTGTATCTTTTGAATCAGTAACCGCAGAATCTACAGTATGAACATTTTTATGCCAACGATTCAAATCCCAACTGTGATCCATCATCAAGACTTATGAATGATGATAAAAGAAGAGCTGCTTAGAAGGAAATAAATAATAATTAGGGTAAAAATATTTTAGGATCAGTAGAATGTCGGCTTGAATGTTTAATTTTAGTTAATTTAATTAATTATTCATTTAATCATTTATAAACTAAATGGTAATAATGAATATGTTAATATACTAATTTTTATTTAACTTATTTATTGTTTATTTTTTATTTTGTTTATTTATAAATAAATTAGTATTTTAAGGAATAGAGAAGTATTTTAAGGAATAGAGAAATATTAAAATTGAATTAATAATAAAAGTTCTTTGATCTTAAATTTTTTATATATAATGATAATAATAAATAATATATTAATGATTGTTATAGTTTAATTAATATATTAAATTAATTAATATTGATTATTAAATTAATTGATACTTGATATTGAATTAATTAATTTTATATTAAAACTAATTAAATTAATATTAAGTAATTAATATTAATAATATTATATTGATATTAATTATATTTAATTAATATTATATATTAATTAAACTATTAATATGATTAATTAAATAAATATATTAATTAATATTAATATATTAAATTAAGTAATTAATTAATATCATATTAATTAATTAATATCAATTAATATTAATATATTAAATTAATTTATTTATTTATTTAATATTATATAATTATTTGTTTATTTATTTTTATTTTTATAATTATTATTTTTTTAATGATAAAGGAAAAAGATATGTTATACCTGGGATGTGTTGGCGATCCTGATTTCCCTGATCAAGGGAAGTCACCTCTTGCTAATCTCCATGCCATGTCTCTGTTTAGATTATGAGGATGCTTGATAATCTCGAGGGCTTCTCTGATCTTTCGTCTATGATGCTGCTCCACCCTTGCGACAATTGAGGCGCTTTCCAAGGAGATATGGTGTTTTGTTTTTGAGGAGTGCTCTGCCAAGGCTGAAGTACGAGACCTTTCATTCCTAATATCGGCGCCATGCTCCTTGAGCCTCGTCTGTAGGGAGCGACCCGTTTCACCAATGTAGCTTTTTCCACATGAACAATCTATTTTATAGACTCCTTTAATGTGTTGTTTGTCAATATCATCTTTTACAGACCTCATACCTTGCCTAATCGTTCCAGGGGTTGAGAAATGCATGATTATGTTTTTCTTCTTTAGGATTTTAGCAATTTTGTCTGTAACTCCATGGATATAAGGTAGAAAAACTTTACCACCCTGAGGTTGGTCTTGAGCATTAGGTTCATTAGATAACAACCTTCTCTCAGCTTTCTCTATGGCTCTTTTAATATCATGCTCTTTGTAGCCTATACTCTTAAAGGTTGCGACTAAATGCTTCTTTTCTTCATTTAGATATTCAGAGTCAGAAATTCGAAGGGCTCTGATAGCAAGTGTGTTTAGAACACCAAACTTCTTAGCAGGGTGATGGTGGGAATCAACATGGAGGTAACTTTCAGTGTGTGTTGACTTCCTCAGCACCTTATGCCTTAGAGAGCCATCCTCTTTTCTGATGATGAGAACATCTAAAAATGGGATGCTCATGTTTTCTTCATGTTCCATAGTAAATTTTATTTCTAGAGAGATAGAATTTAGGTGCATGAAAAACTTGTCAAGTTCTGCTTTGCCATGAGTCCATTTTATATTGATATCAGCGACAAATCGCTTCCACGAGGATGGTTTTAAAGGGTATGGTTCAAGGCTTTCTTTTTGAAGTATTCCATGTAAAGGTTGGCCACGATTGGCGAAAGGGGTGATCCCATTGCCACACCAGATGTCTGCTCATAAAATATCCCTTGGAAGGTGAACACATGATCTCAAGTAGACTTCAGCCAATTTTTTAGTCCCTGGATCAGTAACACCTTTTATAACTTGAATGGCTTCATCAAGAGGAATCTTGGTGAATAAGGATACTACATCAAAGCTAAAAAGAATGTCATCACGCTCTATCTTCTCATTCTTAATAAGATTCACAAAGCTGTGGGAGTCTTTGATGAAGGAATCAGTATTTCCGACAAGGGGCTTAATAATTTTAGCAACATACATAGCAAGCTCATAGGTTGGGGAACCAATAGTATTAACTATTGGTCTTAGAGGTACCCCTTCTTTATGGATCTTGGGTAATCCATAAATTCTTGGGATAGTTTCACAAGAAGGGATTAATTTCTTCTTCAATTTATCGTCAAAGTTGGAATCTGAGATGATATTTTTTACATCAGAATCTGAGATGATATTTTTTACATCTTTCATAATTTTGGGGATGGGATTACTGTTCAACTTCTTATAACTGCCACATTTTAGGTGTTCATTCATTTTGCATAAATAGTCTTCTTTATCCAAGATGACTGCTGCTCCTCCTTTATCTACCTTAAGAACCACAATCTTGTCATTGTTCCGCAAGGATTTGAAGGCTCTTTGCTCTTCTTTACTTAAGTTGCTTTTAGTAGTTTTGGCCTTCCTCATAATGAGAGAAAATTCTTTTCTTAATGATTCTTTGTCTTCAAAAGGAAGGTTATTAATCCCTTCCTCTATGCTACAAATCATCTTCTCAATAGGGAGGTTTTTAGGAGTAACTGCGAACCCCATTCCTCTGCTGAGGACATTAATGACTTCCGGCTCTAACTCCTGGGAGGACAGATTGACAACTTTTCTTTTTAATTTTGTCTCGCAAGTGTTTGCTGAAGGCTGACTTTTTTCTTCTCTATTATGGAAACTTTTGCCTACGCTATTGTCTCCAGTGTCATTTTTAAAATTACCCT
Source organism: Pinus taeda (assembly GCA_000404065.3). Lineage (NCBI taxonomy): Eukaryota > Viridiplantae > Streptophyta > Pinopsida > Pinales > Pinaceae > Pinus > Pinus taeda. The sequence goes on along the minus strand of APFE031691444.1, from coordinate 127,652 downwards.
TTCCGCTGTCTAAACCATGATTATGCTCATCATTATTAAAACCACTGATTAATATCATCTGCGCTGAGGAATTATTATTGCCATTATTCTCAACGTTGCCCATGTCACTCTTTCCGTTCTGCGCATCAAAACCACTGGCTTGAATATCATCTGCGCTGAGGGAATTATTATTGTCTTTGTTATTTTTATTATTGGAACCAACATTCGATTTTCCAACATCTGTGCTCTGCGAATTAAAATCGATTAAACCGTTTCCATAATAGACGTTGCCCACAATGCTTGTGCTCTAGGTATGCAAATCGATTAACATTATACCTATTTTACTTCAAGTTTGCACATAATAAGAAAAAAATCGTTCGTTGAAAATTTGGAAACTTCTCTATAGCCGTAACACTTCAGAACAAGTACATAACTTCATACACTAGTTGAATTTTCCATTAAAGCATCGATTTCAACTAGTTCCCTCAAAAAATAAAGCAATGTGAGATGCAATTTGCTCCTTTCAGTAAATAACCCTTCATATGCCATATATGGCCTCGACATTACAATTGATGATATAAAAGTAGAATTAATCTAAAAACATCTTTAATTTTATGCAATTTTGGCGCACATCTTTGAATGGGAAGAAGCAAAAACTGAACATCAAAACCCTACAAGTAGAATTATAGAGAGAAAGGGGAGGTAGAGTGGGGAATGAATACTAACCAGCGAGAAGTGTGCCCTTGCTATTGGATATCTGGGACACAATTAGTGTTCTAATTTCAATAGAAATGGAAGCAGGTATGCAGGTGGCAAGTCTTTCAGACTATCATAACCAATGTAGGAGCCATCTGGCATGCTTGCGCTTGCTCACCAAATGCTCGATAATGGTGCATTCTCCTTTCAAATTACTTGATAATGAATTTTCCTTCTTCATCATCTCCAATTTCTTCTATAACTAAAAATATCCCAATGGACCAGATAACGTTTCATAAAAGACAAAAGAGATGAAAAGGAATGCAGTGAGATAACAAATTTGTTTCTAGTCTATTTAGTGGCAATCCTTCTACCGCAGTTCTTGCAGAAGGAGAAAATTTGTGCTAGATTCATGATAGAATTAAAATACTCATTAATGGGGCCATTGTCTACCTAATGAGTATCCAAATAGAATGGATGTTTTTTACTTGCCACCTTCGAACCTTCGAACCATTCTTGGCTCATAGGTGCACACTATCAATGGTAGCTTTTCTAGATGCAAGGAAATTATAATAGGAGAGGAAGACTTCTTATTAGACCTCATAAATTAATTATTAGGATTATATAAATCTTATATTAAATAATATACTCAACAAAGTTTCTCAAAATATATTCAGCATTATGAAGAAGATCAAAAGGTACGACTCTAAGAACTTAGAATATTATAGAGAGAGGAAATATTTAGGTTATGAGGAACATGTAAGTGTTGTTTAAGACTATAAAATGAGTTGAACACCCTACTTCACAAGTAAAATGCTCTAGAATTTGAGAATTCTTTACAAAGAAGCTCAAAAGTGATGCTATGAACTTGAAAATTATACATAAGTGGAAGTAGTAGGTGATGACGAACATGTAGGTCATCTTGAGAATTGTAAAGATGAAGTCAACACCCTAGTTCACAATGCATTTGCTCTAAAAAGTTCAAAGTGTTTTCTCAATGCTTCTTCAAAAAATTTTAACGATAAGGATGGAGAGGAGGATTCTACTCAGTAATAAAGGATTATTGTATTGCACATTGGAAGTGATGTTGTTAAGTGGAAGCTTTCAATCACAAATACAAAATAAATACTCTAGAACTGTAATTTTGGCTTGAATGGAGCTAAAATTGAATCAGTGCCTTGTGAAAACATAATAATTCATACAATTAATGTTAAGATGTCAAATAAGGGATCTACAAGTTGTGACAAGAAATTTGGTACTAATAGAGTCATTTGTTTATGTCTTGTTCAGTTATTTGTAGTACGACAATGAAAGTTAAGGACATGTTCATTTAGTAGTAGTGTGCAACAATACTAAACAGGAACATAAGACTTCATGCACAAGTCCTCTTATTAACATTCCACAATGTACATTAGCATGCACCATGCAATTAACATTGCTAGGTTTGAATGTAATGGTGGCACTAACATCAATGTTTTTATAAAATCCCTTTGTCTATTCACTGCAAGTACACTTTTTGCAAAGATTCTTATGTAGATCTCACACTCAAGGATTACTACCATAATACGTGATCATGGTAATAACTTTTAATGATATAGAAGCATCTCAAAATGATAAATTTTTATTACCTAGAGATAGGATTTTGTGAATAATGTTTTCCATATTGGTGTAGATTGCATTGATAAGAAAAACGTATTCGTTCATTCTTCTTGCTTGAGCAAACTAGAAACAAACTCTGGAAAATTGGTGAAGCCAAGAACACTCCAAGTCTTGCAACAAAACTTAACGTTAATGATGCAAAATTAATACCTTCCTTGGTCATGAAGTAGAGAAAAATAGAGCAAGTTGTAGCAATCAATTGTTTACTGAGACAGATGGTTTTATGGAGGAACTAAAGTATAGGATTTTAATACCTTTTGAACTACTGTATGATCACAAAGGAGACCACACCATTCATTGAACCAGGGCCTGAGAATTCACCAACTACCTCTAACCACCATTGACCAATTCCACCAACTACAACTTAATATCATATACCCTATGCCTAAGATAAACCTTTGATAACTAGCACAAAACATAACTAAAATGAAAAACGTGTATTTAATTGCTCTGATGTGTGCCAAATTGAAAGCTTTGGAAGGCGGTGTGAAGAGAATTATAAGTACATTTTAGTTCGATGTCTTTGTCGAAAATGTCCTCATAGACATGCATGTGAAATGTTGAACTATAGAGAAGGCATGGTAATTGTTTTACAAAATGTGGTATGATGGAACACTATCACTTCTTGACATGCGCATAATTGACATGCTCTTGAGGCCCTGAAACTCTAAAAGGATACAACATAAAGGCATTGGGCTAGAATCCAAAATATTTTATACGATTCTTCATGTGTGCCACTTTGGTAGCTCTAGAACAAGGCATGGAGATTCATGACAGAATCAAGGGAGTGGTTTCAAGATGAATATGTTTGTATGGAAGGCCTTTGTAAGCATGTATGTGAAATGGGGAAGCATATAAATTGCAAGTGATATGTTTGACAAAATCCCTTAGCAAAACATTGTCCCATCTTCTATTTCACCATTATAAAATTCACAAAAAATTCTCATGTTGAGTATAAAATTTTCATCAAAGTTGTTGGTGGATTATTCTATCTCTGCAAATGTAAAGCATTGACCCATAATTGAAGGTACAGACGAAACAGAGCTACCGATACCACTCTTGTGGGAACCTCGGGAAACTTTGCTCGCCATAGTTTTTGAATTCCCATCATACAAAAGAAGAGGCAACCAGGTTGGAGGGTAGTTCTTTCACTTCGATTTTGGGTGGATATACACGCAATACCCTATTTCTAGTAGTCTCAATATAGCAAAATCTCAAACAATTGATCCAATAACAGGTCCCATCTTCCCATTTTTTCCTTTGGAGTTCATAGGACTATTGCCATGAGCAAGATAGGGCTTGTCCAGTCTTCCATCAAGACTACTCATGTTCATTATTTCCAACCCATTTAGTATAACATTAATATTGGTATTGTCATATAGAGGACTTGCCGGCCCAACCTGGATCTAGACTAGCTTCACCTCAATTGAAGTATTGGAAACAGTGTCTCGATAGAAAGACACATCCAACCCCCTTGCCCTGCTAGACAAATTAGACTCTGCTAATGTAGATTAGCCATTGATATAGGCACTACCAATCAACAAATATATAGCTCAGCTAACAATATCATAGAAATGCATCCGAACAAAATATGTGAGAATAGAGTCCACACTAAAAGTCCAAGAAATGTTGAAATTTGGGGTTTATAGTACTGGATGCACTCATAGCCATTTCCTATTTTGTTGCATAGAAAATGTTAGGAGAAATAACTTCACTAACAAGAGCATTTTATCTTATAAAATTTGGATTAATAGAAGAACTCTTAGTAATAGTTTTTATCTTCAAATACTTCTAAACTGTCTCCAAAACTCTCCACAAAGTATCATTCCTAGAATTGATCTTAGTTCCTCCCATATTAATCATATAGAATTTCTCCAGAGCTATTCAATAGAGTGCATAACCATCCACAAGAGGCTGAATAGATAGAGCCCTCATTGCTATCAACCCATCAGGGGACAAGACAACCTCAATGGAATTGACAAATGCCAGAGACCTTTGCCTTTGTCAGCATTCTTACATCTTGTAGTAGCATGGCAGATCTAGAACTAGGTGTGGAGATCCATGAAGAAAGAATTAGAAATTGGTTTGTGTATGATGTGGTTCTAGAAAATTCCCTCAGAGACATGTATGCAAAATGTGGAAGTATATGGAAGGCACATGAATTATTTAACAAAATACATCAACAACATGTTGTCTCTCAAACAACCATGCTTGTAGGATATGCACATAATCAACTCATTGATGAAGCCTTAAAGTTCTTTAAGGAAGTAGATGTGCAAGTGACAAGTCTTCCAAACTATCATAACCACTGAAGGAGCCATCTAACATGCTTGTGCTTGCTCACCAAACAATCAATAATGGTGCATTCTGCTTTCAACTTACTTGATAATGAATTTTCCTTGTTCATCCTCTCCAAGTTCTTGTACAACTACAAATAGCCCAATGGACTAGATAACCTTTCATAAAATAAAAAAAAAATCAAATTGAATGCAGTCTGATAACAAGTTTGTTTCTAGTCTATTTAGTGGCAATCCTTCCGCGACATTTCTTGCAGAAGGAGAAAATTGGTGCTAGATTGATGATAGAATTAAAATACTCATTAATGTGGACATTGTCTACCTAATTATTATCCAAAGAGAATGGATGTTTCTTGCTTGCCACATGGGAACCTTCGAACCATTCTTGGCTCATAGGTGCACACCATTAATGGTAACTTTTCTAGATGCAAAGAAATTATAATAGTAGAGGAAGACTACTTATTGGCCCTCATCAATAAATTATTAGGCTTATCTATATCTTATATTAAAGAATCTACTCAACAAAGTTTCTCAAAATATATTCAACATTATGAATAAGATCAGAAGATATGATTCTAATAACTTAGAATATTATACAAAAATGAGAATTTAGGTTATGAGGAACATGTAGGTGTTGTTTAGGACTATAAAAATGAGTTGAAAACACTAGTTCAGAAGTCAAATGCTCTAGAATTTGACAATTCTTTACAAATACGATTAGAAGAGATGCTATGAACATGAAAATTCTACATAAGTGGAATTAGTATGTGACGAGGAACATGTAGGTCATCCTGAGAATTGTAAAGATAAATTCAACAACCTAGTTCATAGCTCGTGTGCTCTAAAAAGTTGAAAGTGTTTTCTCAATGCTTCTTCATAATTTTTTAACGGTAAGGATGGAGAAGAGGATTCTACTGAATAATCAAGGATTATTGTATTGCACATTGGAAATGATGTTTTTAAGAGAAATATTTCAATCACTAATACAAAATCAATACTCTAGAAGTATAATTTTGGCTTTAATGGAGCTAAAACTAAACCAGTCCCTAGTGAAAATATAATAATTCATACAATTAGTGTTAAGAAGTCAAAGAAGGGATCGACAATTTGTGACCAGAAATTTGGTACTGGTAGAGTCATTTTTTTATGCCTTGTTGCAACTATTTGCAGTACAACAATGAAGCTTAAGGACATGTTCATTTAGTAGTAGTGTGCAACAATACTAAACAGGAACATAAGACTTCATGCACAAGTCCTCTTAATAGCATTCCACAATGTACATCAACATGAACCATGTAGTTAACATTGACAGATTTGGATGAAATGGTGGCACTAGCATCAATGTCTGTATAAAATCCCTTCATCTATTCACTGCAAGTACATTTTTTTTCAGATATTCTTATGTAGATCTCATATTCAAGGATTGATACCATAATACGCGATCATGGTAACAACTTTTGATGATATAGAAGCATCTAAAAAATGGAAACTTTTTATTAACTAGAGATTGGATTTTGTGAAAGAATGTTTTCCATATTGGTGTAGATTGCATTGATAGGAAATACATATATGTTCATTCTTCTTGTTCAAGCAAACTAGCCAAAAACTATACAAAACTGGTGAAGGAATGAAGACTCCAAGTCTTGCAACAAAAGTTAATGTCAATGATGCAAAATTAATACCTTCATTGGCAATGAAGGGGAGAAAAATAGAGCAGGCTATACCAGTCCATTATTTTCCAAGGCTGATGATTCTATGGAGGAACTAAAGTATGGGATTCTAATACCTCTTGGACTACTGTTGGATCACAAAAGAAACCACACCATTCATTGAACTAGGGCCTGAAAATTCAACAGCTACCTCTAACCACCATTGACTAAGTCCACCAATTACAACTTAATATCATATACCCTATGACTAAGAGAAATCTTTGATAACTAGCATAAAACATAATTAAAATGAAAAAGGTGCATTTAATTTCTCTAATTGTGTGTCAAATTGAAAACTTTAGAAGGCAGTGTGAAGATAATTAAAACTAGATTTTAGTTAGATGGTTTTATGGAAAATGTCCTCATAGACATGCATGTGAAATGTGGAACTATAGAGAAGGAATGGTAATTGTTTTACAAAACGTGGTCTGATGGAACACTATCATTACTTGATGTGCACATAATTGACATGTTGTTGAGGCCTTGGAACTCTGAAAAGATACAACATAAAGGTATTGAGCTAGAATCCAAAAGATTTTATATGGTTCTTCATGTGTGTCACTTTGGGAACTCTAGAACAGGGCATGGAGATTCATGAATGAATCAAAGGAGTGGTTTTGTGATGAATAAATTTGTACAGAATGCCATTGTAAGCAAGTATGTGAAATGGGGAAGCATTAAAATTGTAAGTGATATATTTGATAAAATACCTTAGCAAAACATTGTCCCATCCTCTAGTTCACCTTTATAAACTTCAAAAAAAATTCTCATGCTGAGTACAAAATTTTCATCAAAGTTGTAGGTGGATTATTCTATCTCTCCAAATGTAAAGAACTGGGTGATAATTGAAGGTGCCGACGAAACATAGCTACCAGTACCACTCTTGTGGGAACCTAGGAAACTTTGCTGACCAAAGTTTCTGAATTCCCACCATGCAAAGGAAGACGCAACCAGGTTTGAGGGGAGTTCTTTCGCTTCGATTTAGGGTGGATATACATGCAATACATTGTTGCTAGTAGTCTTAGTGCAGCAAAAGCTCCAACGATTGATCTAATAATAGCTCCCATCTTCCCATTTTTTCCTTTGGAGTTCATAGGAATATTTCCATGAACAGGATAGGGGTCATCCAAACTTCTAGCAAGACTGTTTATGTTCATTATTCCCAACCCATTTAGTATAGAATTAACATTGGTATTATCATATAGAGGACATGTCGGCCCAACTTGGATCTGGACTAGCTTCACCCCAATTGAAGTGTTGGCAACAAGGTCTTAATAGAAAGACACATCCAAAACCATTCCCTTGTTGGATATATCAAAGTTTGATAGTGCATATTGGCCATTGATATAGGCACTGCAAGCCAACACATATATAGCTCAGCTACCAATGTCACAGAAATGCATCCGAACCAAAATATCTGAGAATAGAGTCCACACTAAAAGTCTAAGAAATGTTGAAATTTTGGGTTTACAATACTGGATGCAATCACAGCCATTTCCTGTGTTGTTGCATAGACCATGTTAGGAGAAATAACGTCACTAACAATAGAATTGTATTTGATAAAGATGAGATTATTAGAAGAACTCTTAGCAGTAGTTTTTATCTTTAAATACTTCTGAATGGTCTCCCAAACTCTTCACAAAGTATCATTTCTAGAATTGATCTTAGCTCCTCCCATATTAATTGTATAGACTATCTCCAAAGCTATGCCATAGAGTGCATAGCCATCCACAAGAGGTTGAGAAGACAGAGCCCTCGTTGGTATCAAACCATCAAGGGCAAGACAACCTCAATCGCATTGACAAATTCCATAGACCTTTGCATTTGCGAACATTATTCCATCTTGTAGTAACATGGAAACCCTTGAACTAGATGTGGAGATCCATGAAGAAATAATTAGAAATGGGTTTCTATATGATTTGTAGAAAATTCCCTCAGAGACATGTATGCAAAATGTGGTAGTATATAGAAGGCACATGAATTGTTTAACAAAATGCATCAACAAAATGCATTAACAAAATATTGTCTCTCAAACAACCATGCTTGTAGGATATGCAAAAAATTGACATATTCATGAAGCCCTAAAGTTATTTAAGGAAGTAGGTGTGCAAGTGACAAATATTTCAAACAATCGTAACCAATGTAGGAACCATCTGGAATGCTTGTGCTTGCTCAGCAAACACTCAATAATGGTGCATTCTCCTTTTAACTTATTTGATAATGAGTTTTCCTTCTTCATCATCTCCAAGTTCTTCTACAACTAAAAATAACCCAATGGACCAGATAACCTTTCATAAAAGACAAAAGAAATCAAATGTAATGTAGTCAGATAACAACTTTGTTTCTAGCCTGTTTAGTGGCAATCGTTCTGTTGCGGTTCTTGCAGAAGGAGAAAATTGGTACTAGATTGATGATAGAATTAAAATCCTCATTAATTGGGCCATTGTCTACCTAATTGGTATACAAAGACAGTGGATTTTGCTTACTTTGCACCTCAGAACCTTAGAACCATTCTTGGCTAATAGGTACACACCATCAATGGTAGCTTTTCAAGATGTAAAGAAATTACAATAGGAGAGGAAGACTGCTTATTAGCCCTCATCAATGAATTACGAGGCTTACATAAATCTTATATCAAATAATATACTCAACAATGTTTCTTAAAATATATTCCGCTCTGTGAAGAAGATAAGAAGATATGACTGTAAGAACTTAGAATATTATACAGAAAGGAAATATTTAGGTCATGAGGAAAATGTAGGTGTTGTTTAGGACTGTAAAAATGAGTTGAACACCCTACTTCATAAGTCAAACGCTGTAGAATTTGACAATGCTTTACAAAGAAGCTTAGAATAGATGCTATCAACTTGAAAATTCTACAAACTGGAATTAGTAGGTGATCAGGAACATGTAGGTTATCTTGGGAATTGTAAAGATCGAGTCAACACCCCATTTCACATCTCGCATGCTCTAAAAAGTTGAAAGTGTTTCCCTAATGCTTCTTCAAAACTTTTTAATGGTAAGGATGGAGAAGTGGATTCTGTTGAATAATCAAGGATTATTGTATTACACATTGGAAATGATGTTTTTAAGTGAAATATTTCAATCACTAATACAATACTCTAAAACTATAATATTGTCTTGAATGGAACTAAAACTAAATCAGTGCCTAGCGAAAATATAATTATATATACAATTAATGTTAAGAAGTCAAAGAAGGGATCTACAAGTTGTGACGAGAAATTTGGTGCTAGTAGAGTCATTTGCTTATGCCTTGTTGCAACTATTTGTAGTACGATAGTGAAAGTTAAGGAATTTTTCATTTATTAAGTGTGCAACAATACTAAATAGGAACATAAGACCCCATGCACAAGTTTGGAACAAGAAACTCCAACATCTAAGAAATCAACATCTAAAAAATGCATAAGAAACTCCAACATCTAAAAATTCCAAACTAATAGTTTGGAACAAGGAGATCTCTCACAATACTCCTTAAAGTGAACAAATCATTGAAGTTACGAATGTAAAGCCTTCAATCATATCTTGAAATAGTGATCTTATCATTAGAATTTTTAAGGAGAAGGAATCCTTGAATTGAGGAATACAAACCCTTCAACCATCTCTTGAAATAATTATCTATCTCTAGATTTTAAAAATTAGGAAGTTTTGCCGATAGCCAAGTTTGAGGAGAAATTTAAAAAGAGGAAAATGTCTTGTGTCATAATTTATAAATATAGAGTTCAATTGCTTCAGGTAGTGTACCCTAACTTTATATTCTTTCATAAGCATGTGTGGGTTGAATATCAATTAAACAAATCTCTAAAAAGACAACAAGCATTATAGATATAATGAAATGGAAATTGAACACTATCCACCCAAGCGTGGATTAAGACAAAAACACTCTTCACCCAATGTCAAATTAACTACCTACAAAGTGAATCTAGATGATTTTGGTATACTCTTGGTGTTCTCAGTTATATAGCTAGCAACCCTATCCATTGGTTTTGTACATAAACAATTATGTTTTACATGATTCAACTAAAAAATGAAAATCTGAAAGCTTAACCCTATTTTCAAGCAATTCTAAGATCAAAGTATAGTTCTATAATACTTACCTTCATGCATTGAATCAATTCCCACTGAGTTTTAAAATGCTACTACTAAGCTAAAGATGACAATTTGAATACGAGAGCATTATATTGCCTGCTTGGGTCCATACACAATACCAATGGATTGAAGAGGGGGATGAAGGTTCTAAGTACTATTTTGACTATCTAAAGAGAAAAGTGGAAGTTTGGGCACATGGATCTCTTGCTCTAGATCCTACTAAAGTGAATGGTATGTTTGGGATTCATTTTTAGACTATTTTTCTCCTTAATCTTTGATGGATAACTTGGTGGACTATGGATGCTAGGAATGGTTGTTTTAGGGTTATCCCACACAAGGATTCTATTAGCAACGGGGACAGGTTAGACAATGAATTTTTGAAAAAGGAGTTTTTTGAGCCCTTAGCTCTATGAAGAATGGAAAATCACCAAGCATGGATGGCCTTTTTTGTGAATTTACAAGGCCATGTTGGACACAATTGATGATGACATTTTTTGCTTAGCATTAAAGTATTCATTTTTGGCATTGAAACAAGCATTAAATAGACTTTACCTATTAGACCTATAGAGTTTAAAAGCCTTGTCTTAGATTGCCCAAATTTAGATATATGTCCATTATGGAATAGACTACCTTGTGTGCAAATATACCATGTCTTTAGCCTAAAATAAGAATGTGAACAAGTAGAAGAACCGGTTGTTGTCCAGGTAGTGGTTGTGAGGACGATCTATTGGAGAATGCATGAACATCTTCGAGGAAGCCCTAGCTCGGAGAGACCAACTACATTTCCATGAAGATCTGGATTGCAGTTAACCTTGTGGGAGCAACCCTTTAGAGGAGGAGGACTAGGGATTCTTTATGACTCTTCTGCTATGGTATCCATCATAAGGATCACAACCGATAGCTTTTTTACCAAGAGAAATGCTCCAGTGAAGTCTCTCCTTTTACTTTGAAGAGGAAAGCAATAACAAACCATTCAAATCGAATAGGCACAAATTCCAAAGAAAGGACTTTGGATGGGCAAAGAATGGTAGGAAAAAAAACAATGAAAAGGACTAAAGAAGCAATGGTTAATATAGATGACAAGCTTCAAACATTGATCACATATTTCATGAAAGGTAGCTGAAAATCCCCCAAATCCTAGTTCATCGACCTTTGATTAAGGGGAGAAAATCACTCTTGAGTCAATCATGAAGTGCAAGAGGCATGGGTTCAAAGGTTAAACAAAGATCAATTGATATAAATATCATCCAAGCTTCATGAAAGAAAGATGGAAGCCACCAAATGGACAATATAAAAGAATGTTGAAGAAATCTCTATAAGAGCCAACAGGGAGAAGTGGAGGAATAGCTACATTCATGACCTTCGAAATATTGGAGGTTTTGGATGTTCATAAAGCCAGAGATTCCAGATAACTGTAATGTACCGTCAAAACTATGGGAAAAATATTTCTACATCACTAATGTTTATCATTTTATGGTCCTGTTTTAACAATCCTCAAGCCTAATTGCCAGAATTTGTTATATAGCAAGGGAAACTCTCGAATAACTTATGTTGTCTTGTCAATGGGGAGTTAAAAACGATTCCAGGGGTGCATGAGAAGAAAGTTTTCCTGTATCCTGTTGGGAAATCCCACTTCAGTTTTGTACGATTTTATCCAAAAGAATTCACAAATTGACATTGACCGTGGAAATGGATACTTCACTTGGAATAACAAGATAAATGGAAAATGTTTTTTTTTATGGAAATATTACACAGATTTATTCTTAACAAAGGATAGATAGAGGGTAATTTTGACTTAGATTCTCCCATCCATAGAGGAACCCTCTAAAATCATTAGCAGGTCGATCCCTCTTAGATCATTGTGTGATCTCTCTAATCATAGAAAATGATGATAAACCACACAACAACCTCTTGAAATTTTAGCTTATGTGATCCTCTCACTTTGATTTCCTTATTAAATTTGGAAGCTGTGGAAAGATTATCAAGTGGTGGGATCCAAAATTCTAATCATGCATAAGAAACTCCAACATCTAAAAAATCCAAACTAATAGTTTGGAACAAGGAGATCTCTCACAATACTCCTTAAAGAGAAGAAATCATTCAACTTATGAATATAAACCCTTCAATCATATCTTGAAATAGTGATCTTATCATTAGAATTTTTAAAGAGAAGGAATCCTTGAATCTAGGAATACAAATGCTTCAACCATCTCTTGAAATAATTATCTATCTCTAGATTTTAAAAATAAGGAAGTTTTGCCAATAGCCAAGTTTGACAAGAAGTTTAAAAAAGAGGAAATTTTATTGTGTCATAATTTAAAAATAGAGAGTTCAATCACTCAAGTAGTGGACCCTAACATTATATTCTTTCATAAGCATGTGTGGGTTGAATATCAATTAAACACATCTCTAAAAAGACATCAAGCATTGTAGATCTAATGAAATGGAAATGCAACACTATTCACCCAAGTGTGGATTAAGACTACAACACTCTTCACCCAATGTCAAATTGGCTACCTACAAAGTGAATCTAGATGACTTTGGTATACTCATGGTGTTCTCGGTTATATAGCTAGTGGCCCTTTGCATTGATTTTGTACATAAACAGTTATGTTTTACAAAATTCAACCAAAAAACCAAAATCTGAAAGCTTACCCCTATTTTCAAGCAATTATAACATCAAAGTATAGTTCTATAATACTTACCTTCATGCATTCAATCAATTGCCACTGAGTTTTAAAAGGCTACTACTAAGCTAAAGATGGCAATTTGAATAGGAGAGAATTATATTGCTAGCAGTGCTCGGGTCCATACACAACATCAATGGATTCGAGAGGGGGATGAAGGTTATAAGTTCTATTTTGACTTTCTAAAGGGAAAAGTGGAAGTTTGGGCACATGGATGTCTTGCTGCAGATCCTACTAAAGTGAAAGGTATGTTTCAGATTCATCTTCATGCTATTTTTCTCCTTATGCTATGGATCACCTGGTGGACTGTGGATGCTCGGAGTGCTTGTTCTAGGGTTATCCCACACAAGGATTCTATTAGCAATGGGGACAAGTTAGACATTGATTTTTTGAAAAAGGAGTTATTCCAACCCTTAGCTCCATGAAGAATGGAAAATCACCAAGCATGGATGGCCTTTTTTGTGAATTGACAAGGCGATGTTGGACACCATTGGTGATGAATTTTGTTGCTTAACAACTAAAGTCTTCATTTTTGGCATTGAAACAAGTATTACATAGACTTTACCTATTAGACTTGTAGAGTTTAAGAGCCATGTCTTAGATTGCCCCAATTGAGATAGGTGTCCATTATGGAATAGGTTGCCTTATCTGCAAACATAGCATGTCTTTAGCCTAGAAGAAAAATGTGAACAAGCAGAAGAAGTCGTTGTTGTTCAAGCATTGGTTGCTACGATGATCTGTTGGAGAAAACATGAAGATCTTCGAGGAAGACCTAGCTAGAAGAGATCAACTACATTTCCATGAAGATCTAAATTGGAGTTAACCTTCTGCAAGTCGCCCTCTAGCAAAGGAGGACTAGGGATTCTTTGCGGTTCTTCTGCTATGATACCCATCATAAGGATCACAACCGATAGGTATTTTTCCAAGATAAATGTTCAATGAAGTCTCTCCTTTTACTTTGAAGAGGAAAGCATTAACAAACCATTCAAATCCAATCGGCACAAATTCCAAAGAAAATACTTTGGATGGGAAAAGAATGGCATAAAAACAAACAATGAAAAGGACTAAAGAAGCAATGGTCAATATAGTTGACAAGTCTCAAACATTGATCACGGATTTCATGAAAGGTAGTTCAAAATTCCCCAAATCCTAGTTCATTGAACTCCTATTAAGGGGATAAAATCACTCTTGAATCAATCATGAAGATGCTATCATGAAATGCAAGAGCCATGGGTTCAAATTTTAAATAAAGATCACTTAATAGAAAGATCATCCAAGCCCGATGAAAGCAGGATGGAAGCCACCAAAAGGAGAATATAAAAGAATTTTGAAGAAATCTCTATAAGAGCCAATAGGTACAAGTGAGGGATAGCTACATGGATGAAATTGGAAATATTGGAGGTTCTAGATGTTCATAAAGTGAGAGATTCCAGATAATCTTAAAGTGCCCTAAAAATATGAGACAAATATTTCTACCTCTCTAATGTTTATGAGTTTATGTTCTTGTTTTAACAATCCTCAAGCCTAATTGATAGAATCTGTTATATAGCAAGAGAAAGTCTTGAATAGTTTATGATGGCTTGTTGGTGAGGAGATAAACATCATTATAGAGGTGCATGAGAAGAAAGGATGCCGGTCTCCTATAGGGAAATCCAACTTTAGTTTGTTATGACTTTATCCAAAAGAATTCACACATTGACATTGCCCATGGAAATGGAAAATTCGCTTGGAATAACAAGATAAATGGGAAAGGTTTTGTTATGGAAGGATTACACATATTTATTCTTAAGAAAGACTAGATAAAAGGTAATTTTGACTTAGATTCTCTCATATATAGAGGAACCCTCTCAAACCATTACCATGTTGAGCCCTCTTAGATCATTGTGTGATCTCTCTAATCATAGAAAATGATGACGAACCACACAACCACCTCTTGAAATTTGACCTTATGTGGTCCTCTCACTTTGATTTCCTTATTAAAATTTAGAAGTTGTGGCAAGATTATCAAGCGGTGGCATCTAAAATTCTTATCATGCTTAAGAAACTCCAACATCTTAAAAATCCAAACTAATAGTTTGGAATAAGGAGATCTCCCACAATACTCCTAAAAGAGAAGAAATCACTGAAACTACGAATGTAAACACATCTCTAAAAGGAAAGAAACCATTGTAGACATAATGAAATGGAAATGCAACACTATTGAAATAGGGGTAAGCTTTCAAATTTTGGTATTTTGGTTGAATCTTGTAAAACATAATTCTTTATGTACAAAACTAATGGAAAGGTTTGCTAGGTATATAACCCAGAACTCCAAGACTACACCAAAATCATGTATATTCACTTTGTAAGCAGTCAATTTGACATTCGATGAGGAAGTGAAAATTTTTGTATTGTTTATGAAAGGATTATTTTGCTCTCATTTTCAGATGCTAGCCAAGACCATCCACATCAGAACTCTACTTTCGATTATGTGACCTCACAATCAACACCTTTTCCTGCAACTTTCACTTATCAATCTTGAATTAGATATATTGTACTACAAGCTAAATTTATGTGGATGCTTGTCACTAAGGGATATTGTTTTTTAATCATTGAAAGAATGTCCTAGAAAACCAAAAATTGATGAGTGTAGATGAAACACGAAATAGGACAACATAATCACTAGTAAATCAAACTATGCCTGCATTTCCTTTTAGGATTTATAGCTTCAGACTTTTTTTCTTGCAAATAGGGAATATATTTCTCTTTTTCTCGTAAGAGACACTTTCTGGTGCAACCTAGGTGGTAAATATGGCCACGCTCTAGAATACCCAGTTCCTCATTCTCCTTGTTTCTTCTAAAGATATCCTACAAAGTATATCCTCTTTATGCTTCTTGGATGCTTCATCTGCACTAGATTCTATGCAAGCATTATACATATCTCTATTTAAAAATTGTTAGAATTAATGCTTAATTAGTTCTGTAATTAGCTGACAAAATAGCCAGCAGATTTTGTGTTCTCTGCAAAAATAAAGCAGCAGATTGTTAGGGATTGAAGCAGCAGATTGTTAGGGATTAAAGCAGCAGATTGTTAGGGATTAAAGCAGCAGATTGTTAGGGTTGTCAGTGCTGCTAGAAATTAGTGGTAATTGCAGTAGAATTATTCCATAGTTGATTTTAGTATTAGTTTTACTATTTAATCATGTAGTTAGCAGTTGAATTGGATATATGAAAGTTACAGCATTTTGTTTTGGCTCACACATTGGTCTTTTAATTGTTTTATCTATATTTTTTTATGTATTGTTCTTCATAGAACTGTTAGCTTCTTAATGTGCTTGAAATAATTCATTTTAATATTCAACAAGTG
>APFE031691444.1:96261-109788 GCA_000404065.3 Pinus taeda | reverse complement strand
AGTTTTAAAATGCTACTACTAAGCTAAAGATGACAATTTGAATACGAGAGCATTATATTGCCTGCTTGGGTCCATACACAATACCAATGGATTGAAGAGGGGGATGAAGGTTCTAAGTACTATTTTGACTATCTAAAGAGAAAAGTGGAAGTTTGGGCACATGGATCTCTTGCTCTAGATCCTACTAAAGTGAATGGTATGTTTGGGATTCATTTTTAGACTATTTTTCTCCTTAATCTTTGATGGATAACTTGGTGGACTATGGATGCTAGGAATGGTTGTTTTAGGGTTATCCCACACAAGGATTCTATTAGCAACGGGGACAGGTTAGACAATGAATTTTTGAAAAAGGAGTTTTTTGAGCCCTTAGCTCTATGAAGAATGGAAAATCACCAAGCATGGATGGCCTTTTTTGTGAATTTACAAGGCCATGTTGGACACAATTGATGATGACATTTTTTGCTTAGCATTAAAGTATTCATTTTTGGCATTGAAACAAGCATTAAATAGACTTTACCTATTAGACCTATAGAGTTTAAAAGCCTTGTCTTAGATTGCCCAAATTTAGATATATGTCCATTATGGAATAGACTACCTTGTGTGCAAATATACCATGTCTTTAGCCTAAAATAAGAATGTGAACAAGTAGAAGAACCGGTTGTTGTCCAGGTAGTGGTTGTGAGGACGATCTATTGGAGAATGCATGAACATCTTCGAGGAAGCCCTAGCTCGGAGAGACCAACTACATTTCCATGAAGATCTGGATTGCAGTTAACCTTGTGGGAGCAACCCTTTAGAGGAGGAGGACTAGGGATTCTTTATGACTCTTCTGCTATGGTATCCATCATAAGGATCACAACCGATAGCTTTTTTACCAAGAGAAATGCTCCAGTGAAGTCTCTCCTTTTACTTTGAAGAGGAAAGCAATAACAAACCATTCAAATCGAATAGGCACAAATTCCAAAGAAAGGACTTTGGATGGGCAAAGAATGGTAGGAAAAAAAACAATGAAAAGGACTAAAGAAGCAATGGTTAATATAGATGACAAGCTTCAAACATTGATCACATATTTCATGAAAGGTAGCTGAAAATCCCCCAAATCCTAGTTCATCGACCTTTGATTAAGGGGAGAAAATCACTCTTGAGTCAATCATGAAGTGCAAGAGGCATGGGTTCAAAGGTTAAACAAAGATCAATTGATATAAATATCATCCAAGCTTCATGAAAGAAAGATGGAAGCCACCAAATGGACAATATAAAAGAATGTTGAAGAAATCTCTATAAGAGCCAACAGGGAGAAGTGGAGGAATAGCTACATTCATGACCTTCGAAATATTGGAGGTTTTGGATGTTCATAAAGCCAGAGATTCCAGATAACTGTAATGTACCGTCAAAACTATGGGAAAAATATTTCTACATCACTAATGTTTATCATTTTATGGTCCTGTTTTAACAATCCTCAAGCCTAATTGCCAGAATTTGTTATATAGCAAGGGAAACTCTCGAATAACTTATGTTGTCTTGTCAATGGGGAGTTAAAAACGATTCCAGGGGTGCATGAGAAGAAAGTTTTCCTGTATCCTGTTGGGAAATCCCACTTCAGTTTTGTACGATTTTATCCAAAAGAATTCACAAATTGACATTGACCGTGGAAATGGATACTTCACTTGGAATAACAAGATAAATGGAAAATGTTTTTTTTTATGGAAATATTACACAGATTTATTCTTAACAAAGGATAGATAGAGGGTAATTTTGACTTAGATTCTCCCATCCATAGAGGAACCCTCTAAAATCATTAGCAGGTCGATCCCTCTTAGATCATTGTGTGATCTCTCTAATCATAGAAAATGATGATAAACCACACAACAACCTCTTGAAATTTTAGCTTATGTGATCCTCTCACTTTGATTTCCTTATTAAATTTGGAAGCTGTGGAAAGATTATCAAGTGGTGGGATCCAAAATTCTAATCATGCATAAGAAACTCCAACATCTAAAAAATCCAAACTAATAGTTTGGAACAAGGAGATCTCTCACAATACTCCTTAAAGAGAAGAAATCATTCAACTTATGAATATAAACCCTTCAATCATATCTTGAAATAGTGATCTTATCATTAGAATTTTTAAAGAGAAGGAATCCTTGAATCTAGGAATACAAATGCTTCAACCATCTCTTGAAATAATTATCTATCTCTAGATTTTAAAAATAAGGAAGTTTTGCCAATAGCCAAGTTTGACAAGAAGTTTAAAAAAGAGGAAATTTTATTGTGTCATAATTTAAAAATAGAGAGTTCAATCACTCAAGTAGTGGACCCTAACATTATATTCTTTCATAAGCATGTGTGGGTTGAATATCAATTAAACACATCTCTAAAAAGACATCAAGCATTGTAGATCTAATGAAATGGAAATGCAACACTATTCACCCAAGTGTGGATTAAGACTACAACACTCTTCACCCAATGTCAAATTGGCTACCTACAAAGTGAATCTAGATGACTTTGGTATACTCATGGTGTTCTCGGTTATATAGCTAGTGGCCCTTTGCATTGATTTTGTACATAAACAGTTATGTTTTACAAAATTCAACCAAAAAACCAAAATCTGAAAGCTTACCCCTATTTTCAAGCAATTATAACATCAAAGTATAGTTCTATAATACTTACCTTCATGCATTCAATCAATTGCCACTGAGTTTTAAAAGGCTACTACTAAGCTAAAGATGGCAATTTGAATAGGAGAGAATTATATTGCTAGCAGTGCTCGGGTCCATACACAACATCAATGGATTCGAGAGGGGGATGAAGGTTATAAGTTCTATTTTGACTTTCTAAAGGGAAAAGTGGAAGTTTGGGCACATGGATGTCTTGCTGCAGATCCTACTAAAGTGAAAGGTATGTTTCAGATTCATCTTCATGCTATTTTTCTCCTTATGCTATGGATCACCTGGTGGACTGTGGATGCTCGGAGTGCTTGTTCTAGGGTTATCCCACACAAGGATTCTATTAGCAATGGGGACAAGTTAGACATTGATTTTTTGAAAAAGGAGTTATTCCAACCCTTAGCTCCATGAAGAATGGAAAATCACCAAGCATGGATGGCCTTTTTTGTGAATTGACAAGGCGATGTTGGACACCATTGGTGATGAATTTTGTTGCTTAACAACTAAAGTCTTCATTTTTGGCATTGAAACAAGTATTACATAGACTTTACCTATTAGACTTGTAGAGTTTAAGAGCCATGTCTTAGATTGCCCCAATTGAGATAGGTGTCCATTATGGAATAGGTTGCCTTATCTGCAAACATAGCATGTCTTTAGCCTAGAAGAAAAATGTGAACAAGCAGAAGAAGTCGTTGTTGTTCAAGCATTGGTTGCTACGATGATCTGTTGGAGAAAACATGAAGATCTTCGAGGAAGACCTAGCTAGAAGAGATCAACTACATTTCCATGAAGATCTAAATTGGAGTTAACCTTCTGCAAGTCGCCCTCTAGCAAAGGAGGACTAGGGATTCTTTGCGGTTCTTCTGCTATGATACCCATCATAAGGATCACAACCGATAGGTATTTTTCCAAGATAAATGTTCAATGAAGTCTCTCCTTTTACTTTGAAGAGGAAAGCATTAACAAACCATTCAAATCCAATCGGCACAAATTCCAAAGAAAATACTTTGGATGGGAAAAGAATGGCATAAAAACAAACAATGAAAAGGACTAAAGAAGCAATGGTCAATATAGTTGACAAGTCTCAAACATTGATCACGGATTTCATGAAAGGTAGTTCAAAATTCCCCAAATCCTAGTTCATTGAACTCCTATTAAGGGGATAAAATCACTCTTGAATCAATCATGAAGATGCTATCATGAAATGCAAGAGCCATGGGTTCAAATTTTAAATAAAGATCACTTAATAGAAAGATCATCCAAGCCCGATGAAAGCAGGATGGAAGCCACCAAAAGGAGAATATAAAAGAATTTTGAAGAAATCTCTATAAGAGCCAATAGGTACAAGTGAGGGATAGCTACATGGATGAAATTGGAAATATTGGAGGTTCTAGATGTTCATAAAGTGAGAGATTCCAGATAATCTTAAAGTGCCCTAAAAATATGAGACAAATATTTCTACCTCTCTAATGTTTATGAGTTTATGTTCTTGTTTTAACAATCCTCAAGCCTAATTGATAGAATCTGTTATATAGCAAGAGAAAGTCTTGAATAGTTTATGATGGCTTGTTGGTGAGGAGATAAACATCATTATAGAGGTGCATGAGAAGAAAGGATGCCGGTCTCCTATAGGGAAATCCAACTTTAGTTTGTTATGACTTTATCCAAAAGAATTCACACATTGACATTGCCCATGGAAATGGAAAATTCGCTTGGAATAACAAGATAAATGGGAAAGGTTTTGTTATGGAAGGATTACACATATTTATTCTTAAGAAAGACTAGATAAAAGGTAATTTTGACTTAGATTCTCTCATATATAGAGGAACCCTCTCAAACCATTACCATGTTGAGCCCTCTTAGATCATTGTGTGATCTCTCTAATCATAGAAAATGATGACGAACCACACAACCACCTCTTGAAATTTGACCTTATGTGGTCCTCTCACTTTGATTTCCTTATTAAAATTTAGAAGTTGTGGCAAGATTATCAAGCGGTGGCATCTAAAATTCTTATCATGCTTAAGAAACTCCAACATCTTAAAAATCCAAACTAATAGTTTGGAATAAGGAGATCTCCCACAATACTCCTAAAAGAGAAGAAATCACTGAAACTACGAATGTAAACACATCTCTAAAAGGAAAGAAACCATTGTAGACATAATGAAATGGAAATGCAACACTATTGAAATAGGGGTAAGCTTTCAAATTTTGGTATTTTGGTTGAATCTTGTAAAACATAATTCTTTATGTACAAAACTAATGGAAAGGTTTGCTAGGTATATAACCCAGAACTCCAAGACTACACCAAAATCATGTATATTCACTTTGTAAGCAGTCAATTTGACATTCGATGAGGAAGTGAAAATTTTTGTATTGTTTATGAAAGGATTATTTTGCTCTCATTTTCAGATGCTAGCCAAGACCATCCACATCAGAACTCTACTTTCGATTATGTGACCTCACAATCAACACCTTTTCCTGCAACTTTCACTTATCAATCTTGAATTAGATATATTGTACTACAAGCTAAATTTATGTGGATGCTTGTCACTAAGGGATATTGTTTTTTAATCATTGAAAGAATGTCCTAGAAAACCAAAAATTG
The DNA here is from genome assembly GCA_000404065.3 of Pinus taeda. NCBI lineage: Eukaryota > Viridiplantae > Streptophyta > Pinopsida > Pinales > Pinaceae > Pinus > Pinus taeda. The sequence goes on along the minus strand of APFE031691444.1, from coordinate 104,514 downwards.
ATGAGTGTAGATGAAACACGAAATAGGACAACATAATCACTAGTAAATCAAACTATGCCTGCATTTCCTTTTAGGATTTATAGCTTCAGACTTTTTTTCTTGCAAATAGGGAATATATTTCTCTTTTTCTCGTAAGAGACACTTTCTGGTGCAACCTAGGTGGTAAATATGGCCACGCTCTAGAATACCCAGTTCCTCATTCTCCTTGTTTCTTCTCAAGATATACTACAAAGTATATCCTCTTTTTGCTTCTTGGAGAATTCATCTGCACTAGATTCTATGCAAGCATTATACATATCTCTCTTTAAAAATCATGTACTGACATTACCTATTCATTCCATTAATTGAGTCAAGAGGTCTGAAAGTGGTTTCAACTTCATTAGATTTCATATAGATAAAGTGGAATTTTATGTCCCATTCTCACGGCTTCAAGGTTTCAAAATCAATGGAATTGCGACATTTCATTATATTATATGATGTATGAAGGTAAGTGATTTCCATTTAATGAAGAGAACTATGGCATATATGTACTCCAATGTCAGTGGTGTTGATTGTTGAAATCCTTTGTCATGGCTTTAAAAAAAAATTGTAATATCCCTTTATATATTCCAATAGTTTGTAAGATCCTTTCTTAGCAGACTCACTTCTCTAGTATATTATATAAATATTTTGCTGAGTATGCTTTTCAAATAGTTAATCTATCAACATTCTTATAGCAGACACAATATTTTAAGTATTTGCAAATTTTGTAGCTAATTAATTTATTTGTAAGAAAGGAAATTATTAACAAATTCAGGAAACACAAATGCTTGAACATGAAATCATTAGGTCATTTTATTAAGGGATCATAACAGAATACATGCAGTTACAACACCCAGCTATTATTCGAACCTTTGATTTGACCTCTGCTCCAAAACTCTACTAGACTCTAGTTAATTTGATCTCTGTTTGCTCAATCCACAATATTATACTTGACCTCACAATTCACTTTTTGGCTTAACAACAAAAAATTCCTCAACCTCTTTCAACATATTATATTGGATGTCCTTTTCCACATGAGGATTAGTATTTTGAGCTTTCTCTATTTCCTCAGATAACCTAGATCGAAATCCTTTGTTTATTGATTCTCCATACCCTGGATTTCCGTCCCACCTCTAAGTTTATTTATTATTCACACTACTACCCAGCTTCGACAACCCCAAGTAGATGATTTTAGTATTCTAGTGGACTAGAGCCTATGCTCAAGAGCAATGTCTGAGGCTTTCTGGCCCCAGTTGATTAAGTCATAAACTTGCTCAAGAAATGGCACTGTCTCATATGTCAACTAGACCATATTTATACATTCAACTCAGCTTCAACTTTGACTAGAACTGATATTGCAATTCGACCCTTAGTGATACATCCACCTGATCCCCTGTCTGCATTGATTAAATCTGCTAATAAAATAACAAAAATAATTTTGTAATTCAACCCTCAAACAAATGTGTGTGTATGAGTTCTTGATTCACCTAATTACCACAAAGAAACCCCTCTTACCCGTGAGATTTATACCTCAACTTATTCCCAGCACTGGTAACACTTTTCATTCGTCCCTGCAAATATATTTTTGCTAACACTCCTACCAATTATCAAACTACTGTGATTCTTAGCCTCAAGGGTTTCCCAATTTGTCCCCACAAGTAAATGGATATTCAACCCTTAAATCGCGCATTCAACCATGCAAGTTCGACCTCCTTCAAACACTGTAGTTTTATGATGAAATCTTTATTTTTGTTGGCCTAGGTAGAATTCGCAGCCATGTTTTCGTGCTAAATCACTGAGATTTTTTTATTATTCGAAACTGCAAGGAACACCTATAACAAACTAGATAATGGTTTATTTTGCAGTAATGAACCTCGTATTGTTCCACTAGGCTGTATCTCACTTCAGATTACAACCCATTGTTCCAAACTCAACCTGTCACAAATTTTAATTCACCAAACATGATCTCCTCATTTATTTTTTTAATAGAGATGGCCATTTCAAATACCGTGGGTCATTTTTCCTTTTTTAATATTTAAAATAATAAAATATACATAGTAGTAAATTAAAGATTTAATAAAAAGAAACAAGATATTAAGTTATATGTAAATTATTTAACATGTAAAATTTAAGTTTCAGTCAAAGTAATTAGTAGTTTTATGCAGTGACAGACGTGTCGAAGGGTAAAATATTCTTGAAATTTTAGTTATTTATATTGCCACCATTTATCATGTATTTAGATAAATTAAAATACTCAATATTAAAATTATGTCAAGGTTTCTCGATGTTTTAACATAGACATATAAAAGTATGATAACATGCACCCTTCCAAAGGCTTGGCAATTATTATTTATTTGAACTAACCTTCTACCTATCACAATGAGGCCAATTGCCCAAATTTAGCATTATCAGAGGTTATGACCAATGGAAGAATTTCTATTAGGTATTTTATCTTTACTAATATTTGAACGACATTTCCAGATTTTGCACACTTGAAATAACTCTCAAGGAATTTACCAATGGACATGAAAAGGGCTTTAGACTAGGAATAAGGGTACCATTACTACTCTTTTCATAATAAGGATTAGTATGAGGGAAGGAGAAAAGGCCTTTCGTTCTAAAATGAACCTTCTCATGCTCAAGGGACATGAATTTGGCATTGAAAAACTACATCGATGCTCTCTAAATAATCTTAGGGATATATGGGATATCAATTCCATTCGGAATTTTTTCACACCATGGATAGGAATCAAGGAATGCAACATAGGTAGGGATGTAAGTAAGTAAGTTAGGCCTTACAATAAGTTTTTTAGTTCAAGTGCTATGAGGTAGACTTAAAAACCACATAGATCTTCTTTAGTGGACCTTTGGTCTGAATTTGACATATCGGCACCATAGGAGGTGTTTCTCACCACATATGGGAGTTAGTGTTTATGTTATGGTTATGAGAGCGAAATAAGAACCTTAGTCCGTGAGCAACACATTTAACTAGGAATATGGGCATTTAGTATGTCTTACATAATAAGAATGGGTCTCATGGCCTTCACTATGGCCAAGAAAGGAAATTAAAAAAAAGGGTTACTTAAGTCCCGAATAATTAGTGGCCATTAAAAAGGCTTCAAACGACCAAGTTAATTATATTTTCTAAGGGATTTTCTTTGGCCCCTAGGAGGGATGTTTCTATCATTCAAAGGTTTTGCACACCGTGATGAGTGTTGGAGCCTCACCATTAGACCTTAATGAAATTGGTAGGCTTTCAAATCACATATGATGCTTACAAGTGTAGGCTCGGTCAAAATAGGAACCTAAGGGGTTCAAGCCTTATTTGAATATTTGATCATTAAGCTTTGTGAAGTAGATCTCAAAGAACCACACATGACCTCTATAGGGAATCTTAGGCCTCTATGGGGGATCTGTAGTGTCATTGGTATGTTTTAAATAATAAGAATGGGTCTCAAGCATGCTCATACCATGGAAAAGGGATGGAAACAGTGGCCTCAAGCCCAAAACAAAACTTCTTTGGCTTACACTACATTAAAAATACCATAAAAAACAATAGAAACCCCTTTGAGGGATTTTATGCCTCTATCTAGGATAAGGGTTCCATTATGACGTTTTCCACATCATATATGGGAGCTAGGGCTTATATCCTGGCCAAGGAATGAAAAAGGGCCTTAGGACTAAAACAGGTTTTTCTCATATTTACTGTCCACGAACAAGATATTGGAATGGGAATGATGGCACAATTAATATGTTTTACATAATAAGAATGGGTTTTATGGCGTCTATGATAGATAGTGAATTTCATCACTTATTATCCAGTCACATATTTTAATCCTGGACTAAATTAGTCATTTAAGTTAGTCACCTTTAGATTGGTCACTTATTATATAGTCATATATTGTATCCCTTGACTAAATTAGTCGTTTAAGTTAGTGATTTTTACTTCAGTCACTTAAAATTGCTCAAATTTAGTAGTAATTCACTTGAAATAACTGTAGTGACTAACTTTTGTAGTCACCTAGTCACTAATTTCATTAGTTTCTACTAGTGGTCATATAAGAATTTCAAAAACGAAGTGTCTTTTGTATCAAAACCATGATACTCATCAATGATAACCATGCTTCATAGAGATATCCGCAAAATAATCATCAGATGACAACAACATAAAAAATAGCAACATGAACATCCTCATCTTCAAGAAGCAATGAACTAGATAAGAGAGTGTAGCATCAATAACATACATATCCACCTCATTAAGTGCATTAAGAAGTAGCATCAATCAATAATAAAGAACCATTGATAACTTAATCATTTGCAACCCAAGCATCATTGGTACCCATGGCATAGTGAGAGTAACACATATATTTTCAATAGTGAATAAGATTAATGAAATCAATAATAACCATGAACTAATAATAGACTCCATCATGAAAGAAGGAGTACTTAAGAAGACAATAATGCCAACAACAAAATATTAGAAGCATAAAAAATGCTCCCCCTGAACCTATGCCAACTCTTCATTATTAATTTTGATATTATAGCCATCTCATCAATCAACAAATGAACCAAACAACCATTTCAACAACATAAATAATATAATATTTTGCAATAAATCGTAAACTCATCATGAACTAACATCATACTAAGAAGCATATTGGCATCATTATCAGAATGTAACAAATAAATGTTCGAACTAGAAATCCAATAATGAACTGATGAAATCACATTAGAAGGTCCCCATGAATGTGTGCCACTTCTTTATCATCTCATAAAAGCATACACGACTAACTGAGTAAAAGATCGCATATACACATAATTTTCCTTCACGAGAAACACGTACATAATGTAAAATATTTATTTTTCATAGCCGCAATTCCCCCTGAATATTACATGTATGTTCCTACTATGTTAGAGGAATTATCAAAGTGAAGAGGTACGAATCAATCATCATATTTTTCTGAGATGCTCAAACGAATTATGTCGAAGAGGCTTGGTGGATAAATCTACAACTTCATCCTTTGAAGGTATATATTCCAACTTGATTTTTGTTAAAACACTTGTTCTCGAAGAAAATGATATTTGATTGGACTGTGCTTAGTTTTTGAATGCATGATACCATTTTTAGAAATAATTATGGCACTAGTGTTGTCACAAACAATATGAAAAGGTTGAGGCCAAGTGACTTGAATGTCTTGTAATGTTTGGATAATCCATAGAAGTTGAGTACAACAGGAAACATCACTAACATATTCTACTTCAGTAATTGATAAAGCAATAGAAATTTGTTTCTTAATGAACCAAGAAACTAAGTGAGGTCACAAATAAAACACTCCTCCACTTGTAATTTTTTGGTCATCCACATTACCTGCCCAATATGCATCTGTGTATGCATGATGTTAGGCCCCTATACTACTAGTGTAACCCCTTATGGTTATTAGTACAACCCACTTATTATATTGCTGTAACCATGTAGTCCCCATATTGTTACTATTATGCCCCATAGAAGCCCACTATTATTATTATTGCACCCTTACATTATTATTGTTATGTCGGCTCTAATTATATTATGACGCCTTAGACTCCTATATATAGAAAGGAGGTCTTGTCATTTGTATCATCCAAGAATTGTTCATTTGTGTAATGTAAAGGAGGTTACCACCTCGAAGAGGCTTATTTCTAAGGCATTCATCTATATTTTCTATCTGTTTGTGAGCTGGTTTCATAACATTTGGTATCAGAGTTTTGGATTCTAGGGTTTTCGTTGCTCCAAACAGGTCATCATGGAATTTCCGGTACAAATTTATTTTTGTGATGTTTTAAAAGGTAAAAATGAAACCCATTAGAGAATAAATCTTGCTGAACCTTGGTTTCGAATTTCAATGTTTGTATCGCTATATTTTTGGAGATATGATCTGAGGAAGTTATAGTTTTTGCAAGCTCCAGAATTTCATCTAAAATAGGTCATTGAGGAATTTTTTCTATAGCACTTTTGCTACAAAGTTTCAGAAGCAAAAAAAAAAACCAATTTGAGAAGAAGTTTGAACCTCCTGTCTGACTTTTAGATCTTGACTCACTATATTTTGGATATATGATTTGAGCAAGGCAGGGTTTTTGCAGACTCCCAAATTACATCTTAAACAAGTGACCTTGGAAAAATTGTCATAACTTTCTCTCTAAGTCAGATTAAAATTTCGTCAAAAGTTATAGAAAAAGGATGGATTGTAGTCTTTTGTGTGTATTTTTCGGATCTAGAGGTCAAAGTAGTGACACATGGCACGTCATACAAGTTCGCTATTCTGAAAAGGTGTATAATCAGGTCATCTTGGGAGATTGTGCATAACTCTTTCTTTGATAATCCAATTTCAATCAGACTAGTGGCATTAGAAAGAGAACACAGAGGACTACTGCAGGTAGTGATTTCAGAACTGGACGATCTGAAATTACAGAGTTACAGTTGTTTCAAGATCGAACTCCTAAACTCAAGAAAAAGTAAACTGAGGAAGTTTGATGGCAAGGATTCGGTAAATTGGATAGTACATATGGAGAATTATTTTGATCTACATGGTGTACGATTTTTACAAAAGGTATGTATTGCATCTAATTATTTAGAACCGAATCAATTTTTATGGTATAAAGGGATTTGCTCTCATAAACCACTTGTCATGTGGTCAATTTTCACGGAGGAAATGATAGCACATTATGAAGATACAAATAGAAACACTTTCTTTAGCCAATCGATAAATCTCAAACAAAAGTGTTCAATGTTAAAGTAAATTGAGGACTTTCAAAAATTGAATAGAAGGGAAAATGATATTCGAGAGAAGCAGAGGCTTGATGTCTCCATATGGACTTTAAAAGATAACATTCAACATGAGGTTCATCTTTGGGAACCTAATTCATTGGAGAAGGCATTCAGGTTGGCAAGAAAGGTGGAAAGAAAAATGATGGAAATAAGGAATTCTACCCCTCACAGCTATAAACATGGAAGTTTTGTTTCTCCTACGCTTCCACAACCTACAACGGTGACACCACAACAACTGGAAGAAATAAGAGAAAAGGGGCTTTGTTACAATTGTTATAGTAATGCACTAAAGGTCATAGGTGTGCTGAGAAGAAATTATTTTACATAGATTATGAAAAGGAGGAAGAAAAGGATCAAGAAACAACAAAAGAAAAGGATATACACCAGGAACTAGCCCCAGAGAAAGAAGAAATGAATCTGACCATATCTTGTAAAGCATTGGCAAGAATTACCACTCCTCAAGCTCTCAATATAGAAGGACATATCAAGAAGAAAAAGGTTCAAGAAGTGAAAGATCACATAGAGAAAGAAGAAATGAATCCAACCATATCTTGTAATGCATTGGCCGGAATTACAACTCTTCAAACTATCAAGATAGAAGGCCATACATATCAAGTAGAAAAATGTTCAAGAAGTGAAAGATCACATAGAGCATCAAGAAATGAATCCAACCATATCTTGTAAAGCATTGGAAGAAATTACCACTCCTCAAACTCTAAAGATAGAGGGACATATCAAGAAGAAAAAGGTTCAAGCAATGAAATATCACATCGAGCATCAACAACAAGTTCTCTGACTTTTAAAGGATAATGCTACTTTAGTGCAGAATCGAATGAAAGAACAACTAGATCAACATCGCAGTGAAAAATATTTTCGTGTAGGTGATTGGGTATTTTTACGGCTACATCTCAAGCAAGCTATTTATGAGAAGGAAATGTTGGAAATGCTACATGCACTTAAGAAATGGTGACCTTACACAATGGGAAGACACTTCAAGGTAAAAATGGATCATTATAGTCTTAAATACTTTTTAGAACAAATATTATCTTTGGAAAAACATAAAAAATGGGTCACAAATATGTTAGGTTATGACTTTGACATCATCAATAGAAAAGGGAAACAAATTTTTGTTGTAGATGCACCCTCAAGAAAGGATGAGGATGTGGAAGCATTGTTTTATGTTATTTCTATTATCCAACCAGATTGGATAAACGAGGCAAGGGATGAATGGAAGAAGGACAAAGAAGTATGGCCACTTATTCAAAAGTTGCAAAAGATCCCAATTCAAACAATATTGCCAGAAATTGAAGAGGAAGGAAAAATCATATTGGAACCTCGAGCAGTCACTGAACAAGAACCCGACAGCTATGAAATCGATCAATTTCAGAGTATCTCATCAGGTGGAAGAACTTACCAGCTGAAGATTC
>APFE031691444.1:68748-95596 GCA_000404065.3 Pinus taeda | reverse complement strand
ATCTTCTTTGATATGCAATTCCTTAGGATTTGCTTTGAATTGTCCAACTATGAAGACTACATGCATAATGTTTAGTCTTATACCAGTAAGATAAATCAAGCTACCAATCATAGACATTTATTCAAGTTGAATAACTAAAGGAAAGTCATCATTTTCACTGAGATTGAATCATGTTACCATTGGTGTGCATAGATGCTTCTAGTCTTCGAGTCCGTATTTCTTCATAATATGCTTGAGATACTTGGTTTGAGAAAGGAAGATACCATCCATAGTTCGATGAACCTAGAGATCGAGAAATTATGTTAGTTCACCAAGTAAAGACATTTAAAATTCATCTTGCATGGATGAAGCAATATTTGACTCATATATTCAACATTAGTTCCAATTATGTTGTCGTCAACATAAGCCACTACTACCAAAATTTTGTCTTTGTCATAATTGATATATAGATTGCTATATGTAAATCCTTTCTTGAGTCCTTATTGCTGATGAGATCTGTCAATAGGATAATACCATGCATGAGGAGCATCTTTTATCCCATATAATACCTTATTAAGTTTGCAAATAAGATTTTTATCATTGATAAGTATGAATCCTTCATGTTTTTCAATATAAATTTCTTCTTGTAGGTCCCCATTTAAAAATGCAAATTTAACATCCATTTGATATACCTTGAAGTTACAATAGCTGAAAAATGCATGAAATAATCCTATGGCTTCAAGTATAGCTGAAGGTGTAAAGGTCTCTTCAAATTCTATCCCTTCCTATTGAGTGCAGCCTTTGCGTACAATTCTTGTCGTCTTTCGAATTACTTCTCCATATTCATTCAATTTGTTTTTAAATGCGCACTTTGTCCCAATTACTTTTTTGTTATGAGACCTTCGTACCAGTTCCCATGTATGGTTCTTTTCTATTTCATCAAGTTGTTAATTCATTACCCTAACCCAACATTTATCTTTTCTTTCTTGATTCACATTTTTAGGTTCCATTATGGATAATAAGGCTAGGTGACTAGATGATCCAAACAATGTTCTTCTAGTTTGCATTTATACTTCTTTATCACCTAGAATTTAAGATTCAAGAGGATTTTTTTGAATGTACCTTGATGGAGTCTTTTCTGACACACCTCAATTTTCATTTCCTTCTTCTGAATCTTCTCTTCCTTCTTCTCCTACAACTTCTTGGATGTTAGTAGGTAGTTTTTCATCCTCTAATTGTACTTCTTTTTTGATACATGTCGATGCTTCAACAATCAAAACATCTATACTTTCAACAATATTTTCGATCCTGTTATTATAACATTTATATCATTTTCTTCTAGAAGAGTGTCTAAGAAGTATTCCTTCATCTGCTCTTGATACAAACTTTGCAAGCTTCTCATCATTTTTTCCTTCTAAAATATTTTCTTCCAAAATCATAAAGTGTTTGAAAGTTGTAGGTTTTCAATATTATAGTTCATATGGAGTTTTATCACAATTTACTCGAACATGGGCCTTCTTAAGTATATCGACAATTTTATGTACTACTTCTCCTAGGATGGTGTGAGGTGTTATTCTCACATTAAGCATGGATCGTGCCATTTGTTGAATTATTATATTCATTATTTCTGCTACTCCATTTTGTTGAGGAGTTTTAGTTATGGAAAATTCTATTTTGATACCATGTTGCTCACAAAAATTGAAAAATTCATCTGGTATTAACTCTCCTCCTCTATCAAATCTACGACATTTTAATTTTAAGTCCAATTCATTTTCCACCATAGCCTTGAATATTTAAAATATTTAGAATGCCTTATCTTTATACTTTTGTAAACTAACCCAACACAGTCCTGTAAATTCATCAATTAATAGCATGAACTATTGGTCACCATGAGGAGACTTATTTTTAATAGGTCCACATAAATCAATATGAAAAAGTTCAAGCGGTTTATCTGAAGTTAATTCTCTAGATTTAATTTGAAATATGGGTTTCTTACCAAATTGGCATGATTTTAAAATACTATTTTCAGGTGGAGATATGTCTGGAAAGTCATGAACTACTCCCTTCTTTCCTTATTTGTATAGTTAAGAAAAGCTAAGTTGTCCCAATGTGTTGGGGCAGAGCCAACTTTCTTCATACTTTCTCAAAACGTAGTCCTCTTTTCCACCTTCTAGGAGGTATACATTTCCTCGAGTTTTGATTCCCTTGATTATAGTCTTACATGTATAAAAATTTCTTACCTCACAATTCTTTGACCTGGAAAAAACTTCATGCCCTTGATCACACATATGACTAAAACTTAAAAAGTTATGTCTTATCCCATCAAAAAATAATACATTCTCAACTTTGACCTTTTATTTTAATACCACAGATCCCTTTCCTTTAATAGTAGTAGGTGAATTATTACGAAAAGTCACATTTTTTATTTGTTAATTTATGTTATGCAACTAGCTCACAAAATAGATGAAATGATAGATCAACGACTTCAAAATCAACCTCATAAAGGGGGAAACCTCCTTTACATTACACAAATGAAAAATTATTGGATGATACAAACGAAAAGACCTCCTTTATATAAAAAGGAGTCTAAGGGGTCCCAATACAATTAGAGCCTACATAAAAGTAACATTGTAGCAGCACAATAATAACAATAGTGGTCTTCAATGGGGCGCAATAATAAAAACATGGGCACTATATTGGCACAATAATACAACAAGGGGGTTGCACTAATAACAATAAGGGGTTACACTAGTAGTATAGGGACATAAGATGCCCATTTCCTTCAAAATGTGTTGTCCTTGATGCTTGAGTAGTTCTGGATGCTTCTATATAAAATTCCCATCATCTCATAAGGAATATTTAGTGGGCAAGTCCTTCTTCTTAATGAGATGCTCTGAAATTGATCGATTTTATAGCTGTCGATTTCTTGTTTCCATGACTGCTTCAGGTTCCAATATGATTTTTCCTCCCTCATGAAGTTTTGGAAATTCCTTGAACTGGGACCTTCTCACCTATAATCATATTTAAGCATGGAACATGGAAAACTAGGTGCACTCGGGAAGATGCAGGAAGCTCCAATTTATATGCCATAGTACCAATCTTTTGTAGCACCTTGTATGAACCATAATACTTTGGTGAAAAATTATTATCCTTCTTAGTTTACTTGAGGGACATTTGTTTGTATGGTTGTAGTTGTATAAATACCATGTCACCTACATCAAAACTTCTTCTGCTGTTATGTTGATATGCCTGTTGTTTCATTCAATTTTGTGCCAAAGTGGGGTTATTCTTTAAGAGTTTGAGAACTTGTTGTTGACGCTCAATGTGATATTCCATTGCTTGAACCTTAAATTTTCTTTTAAATATGATTTGATGGATGATGGATGATAGCCATAAAGTGACATAAATGTGGTCATTTTTGTTGTAGTATGGAAGGAAGTGTTATACCACCATTCACCCAGAGGTAACCACTTGACCTATTGTGTCTCTCTATCCAATAAAAAGAAACAAATATATCCTTCCAAACATTTGTTCCCTATCTCAGTTTTCCCATCAGATTGAGGATGATAAGATGAACTATGAGCTACCTGAGTATCGAGACAAGAAAATAATCTTGTCCAAAAATATCTAGTCAAAATTGGATCTCTGTCACTTACAATAATCTTTAGGTTTCGATGTAGCTTTTTAACTGTTCCATAAATGCAGTAGCAAATGTAATGGCCTTAAATGGATGAGATAATGCACAAAAGTGTCCATACTTGGTAATTCTATCAACTACCCCCATCATGACACTCTTTCCTTCAGACTTTGGTCAACCTGTGGTAAAATCAATCAAAACCTCCTCTCGACGTTGACTTGGAAAGGATAAAGGTTGTAATAGACCCGGGGTCTTAATTGTCTCAACTTTATTTTGTTGGCAAACCAAACATTTTGCCACAAAATTTTGAATATTAGATTTAAGGCCACCCAAAAAAATAATTTCTTAACCTTGTGGTATGTTTTTAAAAATCCTCAGAGCCCTCCTAAGGGAGAGTTGTGCAATTTCATAAGAATATTATGTTTGAGTTGGGAATTCTCACAAAGGTATAAGTGATCTATGTACCATAACAAATCATTTTTCTAGCTAAATGTATCAGATGTGTTGGGATCTTGTTGCAACATTTGAATGAGTGCCCACACTTATTCTTCATCCTTCCATTCATCCCTTGCTTCATTTATCCAATCTGGATGGATAATATAAATGGCACAAAATAATTCTTCCACATCCTCATCCTTTCTTGAGAGTGCATTTGCACTCACTATTTTGCTTCCATTTTTTATAGATGATTTCAAAGTCATTACCCAACATATTTATGAACCATTTTTGTTGTTATTTTGAAGATAATATTTGTTCTAAAATGTATTTAATACTATCATGATCCATTTCTCAAGTGTTGTAGCATTTCCAACATTTACCTCTCATAAATAGCTTTATGTAAATAATTTCCTTTGATTGGACAACTTTCGAAAGCAATGGGTCTTTTTTATTGCATTAAAACAACACCAATTTTATTTCCTAAGGTATCACATTCCACAATAAAGGTTCTTGTGAAGTTTGGCATAGCTAAGACTAGTGCTTGGCACATTGTCTCCTTATGGTGTTCAAACACCTTCGCTGCTTCTAGAGTCCAAAATAATGCATCTTTCCTTAGTAACATTGTTAGAGGTTCTACTATTCTCCCATAATTACTAAAAAACATGCAATAATACCATGTCTACCTAAGAAATCCTGACGAATGCTTTATGGATGTGGGAATTTTCCATTCCTCAATGGCTTTAGTTTTTCTAGGATCTACCTTAACACCTTCATGAGATACAACATGACCTAAATATTCCACCTCTTGTACTCGAAAGAAACATTTGGAGATTTTTGCATATAATTGTTTCTCCTCCATTAGTTTGAGCATCCTATCAACATGTTGAACATGATCCTTCCAAAAATTTTTGTGGCTTACTATATCATCAAAAAATACAAACACAAATTTTCTAAGGAAGGGCTTCAAAATGGAGTTCATAAAAATTTGAATGTAGAAGGTGCATTAGTAAGGCCAAAAGGCATGACCAAAAATTCATAATGAACCTCATGAGTTATAAATGTTGTTTTTGGAATGTCTTCAGTCTTCTTTATGATATGATGATATTCTGAATGAAGATCCAACTTGGTGTAGTAAATTGCTCCATGTAATTCATCCAATAATTCATCAATGACATGAATGGGAAACTTATCTTTAATAGTAAGATTGTTGAGCTCCCTATAATCTGAACACATGTGCCATGATCTGTCCTTCTTGTCTACCAATACCACTAGAGCAGAGAAACAACTTTGACTAGGTTGAGTTATACCAACATCTAGCATTTATGTAACCATATGTTCAATTTCACTCTTTTGGGCATATGGATATCTGTAAGGCCTAATGTTTGGGAGTCTCAAATACCTTGGAATGATTGTCCAATTTTTTTTGGATATCTCGAGAAATAGATGATTTCAATGTGGGAACCTCTTGTGAACATAATTGTGAAATTAAATCCCATTGTCCTTTATTTAGAAGATTTTTCATGCTATTAGATTTGATTACCTTTCTAGATTTCCCTACTGTACCCATTAATTCAACTTCCTTCCCTTCCCAAAAAAATTTCAAGAAACGTTTTTGAAAATTAAAAGCTGTCATACCCAGAGATTGTAGCCATTGGACTCCTAGTACAACATCAACACCACCCATTGGAATGAAAGGAATTGAACTATGGATTACATATTCTCCCATGGATAGCTTGATGTTATGGCACTTACTGAAGAAATTTATGGTTCCTCCATTTTCAACCATGGCTTGAAACTCTAGTGTTGGATATAGGAATAAATTCATTTCCTTGGCTATCCTACAATGAATAAAATTATGGATACTACCCGAATAAATCATCACTATGATGTTTTTCTTCTTTATATGTCCTTCTTTATTGAGAGTTTGAGGAGTAGTAATTTCATGCCAATGCATTAAAAGATATGATCTAATTCATTTCTTCTTTCTCTAGGGTTTGTTCCTGGTGTATATCATCTTTTTTTTCATTTTTCTTGTTCCTTTTCTTCCTCCTCTTCATAATTCTCATCACAATTACGACCTTTAGCGTAATTTTTATCACACCTGTAAGAAATCGCCTTCTCTATTTTTTCTTCCAATTGTTGTGGTGTCAACTTTGTAGGTTTTGGAAGGCTAGGGGAAGCAACACTTCCATATTTATAGTTGTGAGTGGTATAATTCCTTGTTGCCATGATTTGTATAATTCCTTGTTTCCATGACTTTTCTTTCAATTTTTCTTGCCAATTTGAATTCCTTCTACAATGAATCAGGTTCCCAAAGGAAAACGACATGTTGGATGTTTTCCTTTAAAGTCCTTATGAACACATCAATTATATGCTCCTCTCGAATACATTCTACCCTTCTATTCAATTTTTGGAATTCATTAATGTGCTCCACCATTGAACCCTTTTCTTTTAGATTTATCAATTGGCTAAAGAAGGTGTTCTTTTTGTATCCTCATATTGTGCTATCATTTCCTCCATAAAAGTTGACCAAGTGAGAATTTGTTTATGAAAGAAAATCCATCGATATCATACAAACGGATTGGGTTCTAAATATAAATTTCCAATGTATACCATTTATGTGTTTCAGACATTATGGAGATCGAAGTACTGCTCAATCTGTAGTATCCATGTTTCAACATCCTTGCCATCAAACTTCATCATATCGATCTTTGGAACATGGTGGGTCTTTAATCCAACATTAGATTATATGGAATCATGATTAACATTTCTTTTGTTATCATCATGAGTTTCCTCTACTACTTTTTTTCTATTGGGAAGCATTTCTTGAAGCAACTTTGCCAAACCTCCTTTCAAACCTTCCATGACTTTCTTCAAATATTCAATGTTTACCTCTAAACCATCCATCTTACATTCCATGCCATCAATATTAGATTCCATGACATTCATCTTATATTCCATGCCTTTCTTTAAACCATCCATCTTAGCTTTTGTTACTTTTTGTGACAGTGAAATTTGTTACACTCGGTCTGATAATTTGGAGATATCATGTTTAATTTCTTCCTCTTCTTCATGAGGTACAGTAATGATTTCAAGTTTCTCACTAGGTGTTTCCATTTTATTTCGTCGGGGAATTCATTAATCAGAATCATGCTTCACTACGTGCTTTGAATTACTCCCATCTACTTTTTCAAACCAAACTTATGCAAAATTTTAAAAGGGCTAGACAACTTTTTTTCACTTTGTAGGAGCTCGATATTGAATCTGTTGTATCTCTATATTGCGAATCTCCAAGGTCTGAAGTTTCGTCCTGTGGTAGCACTCTATGTCCTCTTTCCAACCCCATAATTCTAATCAAGATTGAATTCTCCAAGAAACAGTTATTCCAAATATCCCACGATGGCCTGATTATAGACTCGTTCAGTAGAGAGAACTTGTACGATGTGCCATGTGTCAGTGTTTTAACCTTGAGACCTAGAAATAATAAATAGAAAACTACCATCCATTCTCTTTATATTCTACAAAATTTGAATCTAATGATCAGGGACAAAGTTATCACGATTTTCCCTAGGTCACCTATTTGAGATATAATTTGGGAATATGAAAAAACCCTAACTTCCATCGATCATGTCTCTGAAAATATAGCTCTATAAGATCTAGAAATCAGACCTAAGGTTCATCACAATTTCAGCTCAAATGGGTTTTAATTTAATCTTCTGAAACTTCGTAGGACTAAAGTTATAATGAAAATTCCACGATGACCTATTTGGAACAGTGAGACCCTAGAATCCAAAGCTTTAATACCAAATCTTATGCAACCAGCTCACAAAATAGAAGAAAAGATAGATCAACGACTTCACAATCAGCCTCTTTGATGGGGCAACATCATTTATATTACACAAATGAACAATTCGTGGATGATACAAATGACAAGACCTCCTTTCTATATATAGTAATCTAAGGGGTCTTAATACAATTAGAGCCTACATAACAATAATAGTTATAGGGGCACGACAATAGCAATAGTGGGCTTCTATGGCACACAATAATAACAACATGGGGACTATATGGGTAGAATAATACAATAGGGGGGTTGCACTAATAACAATAAGGGGTTACACTAGTATTATAGGGACCCAAAATTTCCATTAAAAGAAACAAACTTATCTCTATCACCTATCATATGCTTTGAACAATAGCTATCCATGTACCATAAATTCTGTTAATCTCCTACATACAATGCTAGACCATAATTTTCATAGGAAGTAATTTTATTTTTGCATACTTTGGGAGGTTCTGACTATAGCACATGTTGATAAGATGAATTCATCTTGCTTATGCATTTAGTTCCTTCATGAGGATATTTATTATAAATAGAACATTCAACTTCATTCTAAACAACATAGAAGGAATTATAAGAATACTTCATTAGAATATTTTCATTATGTTGTTTTCTTTCTTCTCTAGTTATAATCATTTTATAAGAAACATAATGAACTTCTTTATGACCAAATTTGTGACAAGTAAAGCATTGACCATTGAAGTAAGAATACCTGGGAGTATAATATGCTTATGAGTATCTTTCCTTTTGTTGTGTTAAATGTTTTCTTTCCTTAATATAGTTTAACTCTTCATTCTATTGTTGAGTCTTACTATTCTAATGATTGCTTCCTCTTATAGCATTGATGTAGATTTTTGAACCATTTTCAGAGGATTTCATAGGTTCTGATGCTTAAGAATTTGTATTATATCCGAGACCTATATTTATTAGAGGAGACTGGTAAACCTTAATGATATCCTTTAAAGGCTCATATTGACGCGGGAAAAACCGCCTAAAGGGAATTTTCTTGGTTTCCATAACCACCTTACATGAACCTTTCGGTTATGGCCCACCTCTACAAGTTGCAAGCATTTACATTGGTGGGTTTTAAACAAAAACCCAACCAATCACAAAATAGCAGTTTAACATATAATCCTCTAATGAATTTTGATCCCACGTAAATGCACAAAACCGGACTCCAAATAAAACAAACTCACATCCATATGCTTCTTAGGTTCGCTCAGTAATTGAACAATAATTGGAAAGCAATTGAACAACAATTGAATGGAATTGAACAACAATTGAATAGCAATTGAATAGAAATTGAACAACAACCGGTCCCACATTGACTTCCCATAATGACTTTCCCCTTTTTTCAAAGGTGCTTCACTCTACGTCATTGATCTTCTCATTCAGTACAATGGTTGTTAGTCACCCAAACATCACACATCACATATTGCAATTTCTTCGGGCCAGGGTTCATTCAGTCATGAATGATGTGATATGATATTAATCTAACGGTCAATATCAGTAGTGATCCAACGGTGTGCAGCCCTTCAACTAACACATGGGTTAAAAACAGGCCTAACCCCCGCTGTTGTCTGTGATGTAAGCAATTGAAATTGAGATTGACAGCTAGGATTCAGTACGACACTTCAACCCCGATCAAGGCACCCGTACACTCCTAACCTCTATAGTTACACATTTCTCTTTGGCTTGTTTCACTGTTCCACCAAACTCGGCGCTTCCACTAAATTTCCTTCTCACCTCCAGATTGACTTGCTACCAAGTTCAACTGTGCCAACTACTTTCTCCGCTTAGAAACAATGTGCCCAGATTTCTCTGAATTATTTCCTCTGCCTTGCAACTATACCTCTATTTCTTTAACAACACTTCAAACTAGATTACATAATACTCTCTGTGTTAATTTCCGTCTTCAAGATCTCATAATTCATTCTTTAGTTGACCTTTACATACACCTATCAAATCCAAACTAGAACCACATGGATTCTACCGAGCTGGTAAGTCTTTTGTCACTCAGAAAGACTTTTAGAAATTCAACTTGAATTCATTCATCATGGTTTACCACATAGAAACCATAAATTCCCAATTACGGATCACCCGACACATAAAACGAATGACACACATAGTGACAATAAATTAAATTCCCTTATTCGTTAAACAAATGTACATATACAAATAAAAACCTTTTTGCAATCTAGCTTTGGCCTGATTTTCCTTTACATGGTCTGTATCAATGGCCCTTTCTCATTTCGATGCTCATAGTCTCACAATCCAACTCTCCTATCTATTTCCTATCAAAGGATTATTCTTCAGTCGACCTTTTTTGCCTTATGCCTTTGAGGTTTACATTTATACAAAAGGATTATGTTTCCAATTCTAGTTCAAATCCTCAATCTTCTCAACTAAATCCTAAGAATCCTCTAAGTCCTCAACTAGTTCCTTAAATATCTTTCTTATCCCTTGAGGATCTCAACTTTCAACTAATCCTAAGGATCCTCCATAAATCATGAACTACTTTCGAATATTTAACATATATCAATCCATACTAATTACTCATCATAACTCAGGTTCTTCTACATTCAAGAACATTAACAAATATCCTCACCATATTTAATTAACTCCTATTCTAAATGTCTCACCTAAATCACTCAAAATATTTAAAATTACATGAATTAAATACTTAGGAAAACTACTCCTTTGACAACACAAGACCACCTAGATTCTACTAAATGTATACATTTTCGAAACCATGATGCTCCTGCATTAGACTCACAAAGTAGAAAATAATCATGATCTCCAGATCATGTGCTTCTAATTTTTTCCTCCCCGATCCCATATTTTGTTTTGTAATTTATCTTTGCCAATTTCTTCTCCTTTTAGTTGTTTTGTTGTTGTTGTTGTTTTCTTTTGTTTTCCAGGTTCCCATAACTTATTCTCTAATTCTCCACTTGCTATGCTCTCACATTATTCTGTTGTCTTCCTCTTACTACTGCTTCTTTGCTTTTCTATTGTTGTATTCTTCTGAGACACCTTTATAATTATCCTTCATACCAATTCAATCTCTATGTCTACTATATACTCTGTCTGTTGATTTCCTTCAACTCTTAATTGCTAAATTTTCATTTTATTTTCGCCCTTTTATCCTCACTCTCTTGTTCACTATTTTCTTGCACCTTTTGAGCTGCTGCCACATTGTTTTCCAAGACAATTTTTTGCTTCTGTTTACCGTGCCTATCAACTTCTGCTTGACTTTCATTTATGAAAATTTCTTTGTCATCCTTCATCGACAATTTAATCTGGATATTTATCCTCTATTCTTCTAGATTTTTCCTTTTAATGTCTAACTTTCTATATAACTCAATGATTTTACTTGGAGTAAAATTTGGAAATTTTACACGATCTCCCATTACTTCATTTTCTATTTACCAATCATCAGATGGTCCTTCTTCCTCTACTAAATCTTCCTTAACATCTTTCAGTATATGTTCTTTCCCATCTTCTTTCATTTGGCCATCCACCTATGCCAAATATGTTCCAGTTTCAGCAACAAAATCTGGAATCATAAGGCAATTATCAAAATAAAAAATATAAGGCCTTTGTACCTCTTCTTCCTCTGGCAACCTTTCAGTATGTTGCTCTGATCATTCCTTTAACTCCTCTGTCAACCCATTAGTATGTTGATTCAAACTCAGAGAATCCTTGAGACTATCAACAAGTCTCTTTTCTACACCATCTATTTTAATTATGCCTCTTTGGACTTGTTCACTGTAGTGAATTGTTTCTTCTCCAGTCTCATTTTCATACTCTACTTCAAAACTTTCATCTTCTGGAAGGTATTCTTCCATGTTTCGGACAACTCTAAAAGACTTCCTATCTTCTTCCAAACCTACAACCATACACAAATTATCAGTTTTCAAAACACAGGACCTTATGGTCTCATTTGATGCTTCAGTCATCAAGTCTTCTGGCTGCGTTGAATCATTCATATGATTCAACTCCTCTCTCTCTTCATCACTTTCAAAAAATAATTGTCCATGTTCTAGTTCACATACTAAAACTTCAACAGCTTCTCCAACATTTTCCTTTTACTGTAGCTTGACTCTTTCGAGCTTCTCTGTCTCCAATTTTATATCTATAATATTTTCCAGTTCCCTCAACTACTTTATTAACTATATATTTTCTTTCTGATTCATCTTCTCTTGTAGCCTCTGCCACTTCAATTTCTTCCTCATGACATAACCATATTTATGGTTTGTCTGCAACATTTCCATTAATACTTCAAGCTGAACTGCCACCTGAGCCATTTATTTATCATATTTTTCGTCACTCATTCTCATGCCATTTTCCTTCACCTATTTCCTCTTTTTTACTCTACTGTGATCTCTTTCAAAACCTATGCTATGACTGTCACTAGTCATCATCCTTTCCATCTCTATGAGTTCCTTACTCACTTCACTATGAGTTGGGCAAGCCTCTGCAATAGCATGTTTTCCCTACTTCTCCTTACCTCAACAAGCTTTCCTATAGATTTGGTCTTTTGGCAAGTACTGGTCCTCTATCTAGAACCTCCTAGACAATTTTCCTCTGCTCCTTCTAGGCGTCAACTCATCTGCTCTTTAAGAACACAACTTCCCTCTGGCAATGAAATACTAGGTTCTGATCAATTCTTCTTTCACTTAGAAACTCTTCCTAGCTTCCTTCATCCCTTAGCAATTCTACCCACATCCTCTGTGGAATTACCTTTGTGAGCTGCAACAAAAGCCTTGTAGTAACAAGTCTCCTTCTTGCTACATATCCCTCACTAAGCTTCTCTCTTATGAGCTCAGTCTATTAGCATTTATCTGGTTATTTCCTCTGGAACCAATTGACCACTCCCTGCTCTAGGTTGGTGCAATATTATCACCTTCTTATGCTACTATCTATGCAACAATATAAAAACCACAAACTCTCTAATCTTCAAATCAAATTAAAATAAAAGCATATCATCTCACCTTCAAGATCTCTGCATGATCTTGCTCTACCATTCACTTTCACTTTGAATGGACTGTTCCTTTATTTAGCCTTCAGTTGTATCCTCAAACTCTGCTACTTCAAGAACTTGCAAAATTCCCTATTACAGTTTAACTACTGTAATTCTGCTCCAAAATTTCACTCATTCAATTTATGATAATCATTAGACAAACTTTCATACCATCACCTGTCTTCAGGATCTCACCACTCCTGCAAATCTATTTCACCATATCTTCAAGCTTTCACTGTGAAAATTTTCAACATTCAGCTACTGTAAATCAGATTTAGAATCTAATTCTTTCCCTCAATCTCCCATCTTTATCTTGGTATAGCTCTAACTGTTAGCAACAATTACTCCTTCGTTGAGTTTTCTTTCAATGTTTCATTCATACCCTAAGTTCTTCAAAAACATTTACCTATTCCTTTTGCATGCAAAGTCCTCTTTCTACTCGCAGGAAACCTTTCCTTGCTCTGATACCACTTTGACGCAAGAAAAACTGCCTAAAGGCAATTTCCCTGGTTTCCATAATCACCTTACATGAACCTGTGGGTTATGGCCCACCTCTACAAATTGGAAACATTTACATTGGTGGGATTTAAACAAAAAACCAACCAATAACCAAACATTGGTTTAACATATAATTTGCCAATGAAAGCTAGTCCCACCTGAATGCATAAAACTGAACTCCAAATAAAAGAAACTCACATCCATACAATTCTCGGGTTCGCTAAGAGATTGAACAACAATTGAACAACAATTGAACAGTAATTGAACATCAATTGACCAACAATTGAACAATAATTGTACAACAATTGAACAGTAATTGAACAACAATTGACCAACAATTGAACAACAACCGGTCCCACGTTGACTTCCCACACTGACTTTCCCTTTTTTCACAGGTTCTTCACTCTACGTAGTTGATCTTACTATTCAATCCAATGGTTGTTAGTCACCCAATCATCACACATCACATATCACAATTTCTCTCGGCCAAGGTTATTTAACTCATGAATGATGCGATGTGATATTAATCTAATGATCAGCATCAACAGTGATCCAACATTCTGCGGCCCTCCAACTAACACACGTGTTAAAAATAGGCCTAGCCCCTGCTGTTGACTATGACATAAGTGGTTGAAATTGAGATTGATGGCTAGGATTTAGTACGGCGCTTCAACCCTGACCAGGACAACCGTAGACTCCTAACCTCCGCAGTTACGCATTTCACTTTTGCTTGTTTCACTTTTCCACCAAACATGGCACTTCCACTAAATTTCCTTCTCGCCTCCAGATGGACTTGTTACCAAGTTCAACTCTACCAAATGCTTTCTCTGCTTAGAAACAATGTGCCGACATTTCTCTGATTTTTTTACTCTTCCTTGCAACTATACCTCTATTTCTTTAACACCGCTTCCAACTAGATTACATAATACTCTCTGTGTTAATTTCCTTCTTCCAGATTTTGTAATTCGTTCTTTACTTGACTGATACATGCATCTATCAAATCCAAATTGGAATCACATGGATTCTACACAAATGGTAAGTCTTTTGTCACTTAGAAAGAGTTTTAGAAATTTAACTTGAATTCATTCATCATTATTTATCACACAAGAACCATAAAGTCCCAATTACGGATCACTCAACACATAAAATGAATGACACACACAGTCACAATGAATTCAATTTCCTTATTCATTAAAAAAATGTATAGATACAGATAAAACGTGTTTACAATCTAGCTTTGGCTTGATCTACCTTTACACGGTTTGTATCAATGGCCCTTTCTCATTTCAATGCCCATAGGCTCATGATCCAACTCTCCTATCTATTTCCTATCTAAGGATTATTCTCCATTCGGCCTTTTTTGCATTATGCCTTGAGGTTTACATTTATACAAAAGGATTATGTTTCCAATTCTAGTTTGGATCCTCAATCTTTTCAACTAAATCCTAAGAATCCTTTAAGTCCTCAATTAGTTCATAAAATATCTTCCTTATCCCTTGAGGATCTCAACTTTCAACTAATTCTAAGGATCCTCCATAAATCATGAACTATTATCTAAGATTTACAATATCTCAATCCATACTAGTTACTCATAATCACTCATGTTCTATGTTATGAAACCAGCTCAATAAAAGATAGAAAAGATAGATCAACACCTTAGAATTCAGCCTCTTTGAGGGGGAAACCTCCTTTACATTACATAAATGAACAATTCTTGGATGATACAAATGCCAAAAGCTCCTTTCTATATATAGGAGCCTAAGGAGCCACAATATAACCCAGTCAGCCTAACAATAATAATATAAAGCCACAATAATAACAACAATAGGCTTATATGGGGCACAATAGTAACAATATGGGCACTACATGGGTACGTCAATATAATAAGGGGGTTTTACTAATAATAATAAGGGGTTACACTAGTAGTATAGGGGCCTAACATGCCCCTCTCCTTTCAAAAAGTGTTGTCCTCAACGCTTGAGTAGTTCTTGATGCTTATGTATAAACTTCTTGTCCTCCGATGTGGATTCTTCAACGGGTAAGTTCTTCCACTTGATGAGATACTCTGAGATTGATTGATTTCGTAGCTGTCGGGTTCTTGTTTCTATGAATGTTCCAGGTTCCAATATGATTTTTCCTTCCTCTTCAATTTCTAGCAATATTGCTTGAATTGGGATCTTTTGCAACTTTTGAATAAATGGCCATACTTCTTCGTCCTTCTTCCATTCATCCCTTGCTTCGTTTATCCAATCTAGTTGGATAATAGAAATAGCACAGAATGATTCTTCCACATCCTCATCCTTTCTTGAGAGTGCATCTACAACAAAATTTTGCTTCCATTTTCTATAGACGATGTCAAAGTCATAACCCAACATATTTGTGACACATTTTTTCTATTCTTCTAAAGATAATAGTTGTTCTAAAAACTATTTATGACTATCTCGACCCACTTTTACCTTGAAGTGTCTTTCCATTAAGTAAGGTTGCCATTTTTTAAGTGCATGTAGTATTTCCAACATTTCCTTCTCATAAATAGCTTTCTTGAGATGTAGTAGTAAAAATACCCAATCACGTACATCAAAACATCTTTCACTACGATGTTGATCTACCTGTTGTTTCATTCGGTTTTGCACCAAAGTGGCATTATCCTTTAAAAGTTGGAGAACTTATTGTTGATGCTCGATGTGATATTTCACTGCTTGAACCTTTTTCTTCTTGATATGTCCCTCTATCTTTAGAGTTTGAGGAGTGGTAATTTCTTCCAATCCTTTACAAGATAGGGTCCGATTCATTTCTTGATGCTCGATGTGATCTTTCACTTCTTCAACACTTTTCTTCTTGATATGTCCTTCTATCTTGATAGTTTGAGGAGTAGTAATTTCTGCCAATGCTTTACAAGATATGGTCTGATTCATTTCTTCTATCTCTGGGGTTGGGTCTTGGCATGTATCCTCTTCTTTTGATGTTTATTTATCCTTTTCTTTCTCCTTTTCATACTCTATGTAAAATAATTTCTTCTCAGCACACTTATGACCTTTATTACATTTGCTATCACAATTGTAACAAAGCCCTTTTTATCCTTTTTCTTCGAATTGTTTTGGTGTAACCCTTGTAGGTTGTGAAAGTCTAGGAGAAACAACACTTCCATATTTATAGCTATGAGGGGTAGACTTCCTTGTTTCCATAATTTTACTTTCCAATATGTCACAAAGCCCTTTTACTCTTTTCAATTGTTGTAGTGTTGCTCTAAAGAAGGTGTTGCTCTCTGTATCCTTATAATGTGTTATCATTTCCTCCGTGAGAATTGACCACGTAACAAGTCGTTTACGAGAACATAGCCCTTTATACCATAAAAATTGATCCGGTTCTAAATATGAAGATGCAATACATACCTTTTGTAACAGTGGTACACCATGTAGATCAAAATATTTCTCCATCTGAAGTATCCAATTTACTGGATCCTTGCCATCAAACTTCCTCATCTTTCTTTTTCTTGATTTTAGGAGCTCGATCTTGAAACGACTGTAAATGTGTACTTTCAAATCTTTAAGTTCTAAAATTGCGACCTATAGTATCCCTCTGTGTCCTCTTTCCAATTCCACTATTCTTATCCCAATTGGATTCTCCAAGGAAGAGTTATGTCAAATATCCCACAACGACCTCATTATAGACTAGTTCAGTAGAGCAAATTTGTACAACGTGCCACATGTCCCTGTTTCAACCTTTGGCTATGAACAATATATACAAGAAACTAAATTTTGCCCTCTGTCTATACCCTTTCACGAAATTTCAATCCGATGCTCAGGGAGAAAGTTATGAATATTTTCCCTAGGTCACCTGTTTGGAATGTAATTCAGGAGTCTGCAAAAAGACCAACTTCCTCAGATCATAGCTCCCGAAATATAGCACAAAAAGATCTGAAATTCGAACCTGAGATTCAGTGTGATCGCTTCTCAAATGGTTTTTTTTTTTATCTTCTGAAACATCGTAAACAAAAAGTTATAGTAAAAATGCCACGATGACCTGTTCGGAGCAGTGAAACCCTAGAATCCAAAGCTCTGATACCAAATGTTATGAAACCAGCTCAAGAAAATATAGAAAAGATAGATGAACGCCTTAAAATTCAGCCTCTTCGAGGGGGCAACCTCCTTTACATTACATAAATGAACAATTCTTGGATGATACAAATGCCAAAAGTCCTTTCTATATATAGGAGTCTAAGGAGACATAATATAACCGAGCTGACCTAACAATAATAATATAAAGCCACAATAATAACAATAGTGGGCTTCTATGGGGCACAATAGTAACAATATGGGCACTACATTAGTACATCAATATAATAAGGGGGTTGTACTAATAATAATAAGGGGTTACACTAGTAGTATAAGGGGCTAACATTCTCCTACATTCGAGAATATTTACAAATATCCTGACAATATTTAATTAACTCCTATTCTAAATGTCTCACCTAAATCACTCAAAATATTTAAAATTACATGAATTAAATAGTTAGGAAAACCACTCTTTTGAAAACACAAGACCACCAAGATTCTACTAAATGTATACATTTTTGGAACCATGATGCTCCGGCATCACATATCCTTTAGCAAATATAAGATTTGGAGCCTTTGGTTTCTCTACTTCTTTTATTTGACCCATAATTTAAAGTTCTAAATTTTCACAGTGTTTTTCCCTTTCCTAGAGTTATTTCTTAAAATATGATTCTACTAATTTAACATCTTCTAAACAAATATTTAGCTGGTTTATTTCTTCAACTAGGTTATTTTATTTTATACATAATGATTTCCTTTTCGTAATTCTTGTTTATGACCATAAGTCTATCAATTTCTTCTCGAGCATCCATAAAGTCATAATTATCATTAGACTCATATGAACATTGTTCTTTTAATTCCATAAGTAATTGATAGTATTGACCTGATTCATCATCCTCATTATTGGAACAATATTCACTATCTTCACGTGTATAAAAATTTTTCTGGCTAGCAAAACCTGTTTTAATATTCTTCTTTGGAACATTCCTTCCTTTTCCATTATTTTATTTAAAAGGAAACTTAGAAGCATAGTGACCTAGTCTTCCCTAAGCAAAAAATTGAAAGGAAACTTACCTATGAACCTAACAGTTCCTACCTGGAGCTTATTCACAAAATAAACTTCTTCTTCATCTGAAATGTAACTTGTATCATTAGTCTCTTCCTTTTATTTTCCTTTTTTCATGGCTTTGAATGTTTCTTCTCTAACATTTGATGTATCCCATTTTCTCATCTCATAAGTTGTCAAGATAACTTGCAATTGTTTAATGGTGATATTCTTCAAATCTTCCATTTCTTCTATGGGAGAGTGTTTAGAATCAAGGTTTCTGGTTAGTGATCTCAAAATGTTTTCAACGACAACAATATCATTTATTTCGTCACCAAGATCTTTCATAGTGTTAACGATCTCATCCAATGTAATGAAAAAACTTGTAATTCTTTCATCACCATGCATTCTAAGAGACACATACTGAATTCTATAAGAATTAAGTTTAGCACTTTTTACCTTAGAGTCACCTTCATATATTTGAACAAGATTAACCCATATTGCCTTTGTGGTGGCCAACTACATGACTTTCATAGACTTAGATTAAGCCAATTCTCCCAAGATATCATTTACAACCTTTGCATTATTCTCATATTATTTCTTTCTTGCATCATCTGTGGGAATGGAGGATGGATATTCATATTCACCTTAAAAAATTCCCCATGTATTAGCTCCTATTTCTTGTAAATATGATCTCATTTTGACTTTCCAAACCATAAAGTTAATTTGATTAAGCAAAGGTATCTTGCTAGATGATACTCTCTTTGGACTGCTCATCTTGATAGATCACCCTTTAAGTGATCAAACATCTTCGGAGGGACCTTCTCTGAAACCAAATGTTAGGAAAAATACTTGGAGGGGGGTGATCAAAATTTTTAATTCACTTTAACTTCCTATTTCACATTCAAAATTATGTACGCCATTATTATTCATGTAACTTGCATGTGTACGTGACTTTAGTGAGTGAGAACTATGTATGCTCAGATTACTTAATTTTTCTAAACATCCATTAGATGTTTAACTTAATCAGTAAATTATTAGTTCATTAGCCATATAGTATGCAATAAATAATAAATAAATCATAACACATAAGAAACACATCAACTGATATTAACACTAGGATTTTTGGTGGAAACTCAATGTGGAAGAAAACCACCATTGTTGTTGTCCCTATCTTATTCTCTTATTATAATGAGAAATAATTAAATCATTATATTTTACTAGCATTTACTCTTTCCAAAACACAAATCACCTCTCTACAGGAGGCTACAACCTCCAATCATTCTCCAATGCCCACTGGAAGGGAGCTACAACCCCCTGATCTCATTTACCAAGTCTTGCTAGAAGGGAGGTCCTACTCCCTCACTGAAGATTGCAACCCTCAGTACTTTGTGGACCGTGTTTCATAATATTTCACACTATATCCACCTATAAATCAATAATAAAAACAATCAAGACAACTCTCATCGAATTTTCCCATTGGACCGACAATACCAATAAGCCCAAACGGAAATTTTGAATCACAAAATTTGAATCACTGAAACATTAAGCCACTGAATACAGAACCAAACCAGTCATTGATATGAATATCATATCAATACATTACCAAATAATATTGTCACACATCAAATATTCGACCATTCACCTAATTATCTCGCTATTAGATACCATAAAATCATCACATAAACAATGTGCTATCACTGCAAACCCTAATCAATATTAACATAAAAATGCATATGTGAGTGTTCTGAAGTATACCCGTGTATATACAAACTTATTGTGCATAACACCTGGATACAAATACCAATTCTATGAATCTTGAAACACTATCAAACGGAATCAGTGTATCAATCATTAAATCAATGAAATACTATGCCATAACAATAACTAATCACTCATTGAATACAATATTGTCACTAATCAATATATGAAGAAACAAGAAAATCAAGGCAACCATAACTACCAGACATAGATTATCATGATCAACACATCATTGGGAGAAAATAGAAAATAGAATAAGCATCATCAATTGTCAAAATAATTCAAACCCTAATTTAACTTAGAATCCACATGTGACAGTCTTTAACTAGATCTGTGTATCTACAGACTTATCATGCATAAACCATGCATATATCTTTCAAGATAGTGAATACCAAAACCAAAATTAGGAAGCAATCTAAACAAATTATTTTATAATATATATGTGACTATTACAATGGATACTAGCCTATGTCCATGACTATGTAGAAGCAAAAGTGTCGATAGATATTTAAATTAATGAAACAAAACTTCACTGTAAATCACTTGTCAAACCCAAGTCTCTACACACGTACTGTCAAAGGCTACATATCTCATGAGATATAGCCATGATCATAATTCTACCATAATCACAAATATTTCATTGTTAGTCATTCAAACAAGAAATTCAATCAATCATATATTCTACAAGTTCAAATCTTTTAGATATAAACCTTTTGCTCACTCCCTAGTGCACTAATGCTCGAAATTATATCACACATGAATGATTCATTAGATTACACACATAACTCCTTTATCTCTATCTCCTTATATAGATTTTTTCTTTTACAATACCTTAGGCAAATCCTTTGGTAATGTTGTTATTATTCATTGATGGGATCGGATACATGTTTCTACCACAATTAATATGGTAAATTAGCATGGTAATGACCCTTGGTATCTACGTTTCCATCGTTCAGATTATGTATGCGACTTTTGTTCGTAAGACCTCCATAATAAGGTGATTGTTCTTCACAAGGGTCATGTACACTTTTCAAACTTGACAAATCCCATATATTTTCAAGTGAGACATGTACTGAGGCTACCACCATACTTCCTCATTTCTGAAATACCTATACCAACATCGTTGTCATATGCATTAGTTACGTGACCATCATATTATATCTAAGTTTACATAAGGAGCATATTCCCTTCAAGGACAACAGATTAGCCATAATGCCAAAAATGGAAATTTGTTATCTATAGAGAAAATGGTTATATTCTTTGAACATAGTCACCTAATATAGCTTTATCCTTACCCAAGGACTGAGATGTGTAAACGAGGTTGCATAGAGGAGAAACAACTCTTCGAGTATCTCTTATTCCCCATTTCTATTGGTTCAAGATGAACTCATGTGATCTCATCAAATATCAATGTGTGGGATTTGAATCATGATTGTCATAGAAATTTCACTTCAATTGGATAAGGGATACAATAATTCTTTTACTTTATTATTTAATTTGTGAATTTCTAGTTATCTATATTGATACTATAGGTGTACATTCTTGATAATTCCTTGGCATAACACTATATCTTACTTACTTTCTAGATTTCCTATATACTCTCAAGACTCTAGATCTATCTTGCATTGTTGTATGTTGTCTTATATATGTGTGTGCGGGGTATGGGTTGGAGTTAGGATGTATATGTGTAGGAGGGATTTTTTTTCTTGGAAATATATAGAGGTGGGGTAAACAAGTATTTCATGATTTTTAAGTTTCTTTATGTCTTAAAAAATTTTATGCACATAAATTATCAAACAAAAATATTTACATTAGAAACACATACATTTTTTCTTTTTAAATATTTTGTAAACTTCCTTGTAAAAAGTAACCACCAACTTAAAACTTTCATAAGAACCAACCTACAAGAGATTCTATTCCACTAGCTAAGCATTACCTTAACAAATGTAGGCACCAACATACAAGAGACACGAATCCCCCCTAGTTGAGCACCGAGCTACATCTTCAAGTTGTTCCTTGGATTGGTCATTGATAACTTCTGTTCGCGAACAAATTCTTCATTGAATTTTCAGCTCACCATGCAACTCTTAGGTTCGTTCTTTTAAGATCGATCATAGCGAATTGAATTGTACACCCTAACCTTGCATTATTCAAATAGGATTTTTTGACTTCACTCTTTAGACTTTAACTCCCACAACACATATTACGTTAAATTTTGAAAAAATCTATTAAAAGGACTTCAACAACATTGATTCTTTTGAAAATAACCATATTAACTTAATTTAAGATAAAAATATTATTAGTAATTACAAACCAATTAAAGACAATGAATAGGTCAAACATGGGGTTGTTATATACAATAATATTAATGCACAATAGGAGTGTGAAAGAAAACTCTTAGAAGAAATTGATTTAAACTAAATCTTATTAGTATGTCTAACACCCAAGAAATATATTATAATTATGGATAATATAATAGAGTAATTGATGTCTGAACTTTGTTCCTGATGACTCTAAACCCCTTTCCCACAACTTCTGAGGGAGTTTTTGATTGAATATTGGTGATGTGAAAATCTTAGCGTAAGTGGAAGGGAGGCCTCTCCCTTGTATTACATTGAAACTAGTCTACCAAAAACTTAGTAAAATATTTTTGTGTTAAATTTGCTACCACTTCATGCCTTAATGCAACACTAATGAGGAGGTGATCATTCATCTTCATAGCATCGATGCATCCACTATAAAAGCTAGGAACTATATATCTAGGTATTTCAAGAAACTTGGGTACCATTGATGTATATCCACTCAAATCCAAGTACAATAAATGAGAGTTATTAAATTGGTATTCAATTCATTCCATTATGATGGACACTATCACAAATTGAAGTAAACACCAATTTAGTGGCCTTTAAAAACCAATAAACCTAGACAAGTAAGTAGTGGAGGCAAGGGTTTTCAAAAATTAGTACACTTGATGGAAGTCTAGATATTGATATCGCTTTGTCAACATTATCAAAAACCAATAATATTCCTAATGTAATTTTGCTAACTAATTGTACCAAAAATGATGGTTGACGATTACATTCACCAGAAGCAAAAGAATGATAAGAATTTTTAATGAGGAAGAAATAAATGTGAAACAAGAGTAATGGATTTTAGTTGAAATTTATGTAAGTCCCCTTGATCTTTAATCATTAAGTAATTAATATAACTACTAATATATTATTTTATATATATTGATTTCGAATATTGAATATGTATTAAAATCCATTCATCTATGACATGTGATTTTCCATGTGGTCTAAATAAACCACTTAAAACATATCAATTAATTGTAATTATTTTTATAAAATATATATCTTCACTTAAATTAAGAATTATATTTCAATAATATATTAAATTTATGAACTTGTACTAATACATATAACTAAATGGAATTTAATAAATAGCTTCAATTCTTGTTAGTTTCTATGAGATTATTTTAATTACAAATAATTTGTTTAAGGAGTGAAATTTATAAAATGTTACCATTGACAGGAAAATCATGTCATGTCATATAGTGTAAGAATTTTAAAGACACCATTTATGACCCATCTCATGAATGAGCCTCAGTAGTCTACTTAATTCTTATTATCAATTAATTAATCCATGTTTTCCATGTTTTGGTAGGAAAATCATTTTTTCCACATAGAGTTTTCTTTTACAAATAACAATGTCACATTTATCTACTCATATTAAACCATGTGATAGGTAAATACAAATCAATAAATGGTTTCCTAACTCCTTTTCTTATATGACATGATTCTTTATACAAGTAATTTATTAAAATGCATAATTAGAAAAAGTTATCAATTGAAAATAGATTAAACCACTTAGAACTCATCATTTATTGAATTTTTTTTTTCTTGTAAAAAATGTTTCTTTACATATATTAAGAGATTTATTTTAAAAATATATTACACTTATAAACCTGTATCAATGCATATAACTAAATAGAATATTAATGCTTCATCTCTTCTTGAATTCTATTAGATAATTCATTATAATATTTATTTATAATTGATTTAAACAAAATGTTCATAAAAGATGGAAAATCATGTATATTTACAAAATTTGAAATCACATTTATTTATGACACATATCTTGAATTAACTTAAATATACTTAACATTAATTATCAATTAATTATTCTTGTTTTGTTAGGAAAATCATTTCATTTTACATGGAATTTTATTTCATAATAAATAATGTGAAATTTATACAATTATAGTAAACTTCACGATAGAAAAATAAAATTTTATATAGACCACTTGGAAATCATTACCAATTACTTCTAATTTGTTTTGTAAAAAATATATATTTACCTAAATTATGAGCTACATTTAAAAAATGCATCACATTTATAAAATTCTATCCATGCATATAACCAAATAAAATACAATAAATTGCTAGTGCTCTTGGATTCTATGAAATTGTTTAAATTACAAGTAACTTATTTAATAATTGAAAATGACAAAATACTAAATGGATGGGAAAATAAATGTCTTGTAATGTAAAAACTTTAAATACAACCATTTATGACGGATCTCTTTAATCAATGTAGATGGTCCACTTAACAAATTGTGAATTAATTTTTCCATGTTTTATTAACAAGAGAGTTTTATTTTACATAGAATTTTATTTAAAAAAATACAATATCAAATTAATACACTCATATTAAACTACGCGATAAGGAAATAAAGGTAGATAAATGGATTCCTTATTAATTTATATAATAAAGATCAATAAATGGATACCTTATTAATTTATATGAGATGAGATGAAATAATTACATACACAATTGACTTAAGAATATATAAAAATAGTTATGGAATTAAAAAAATTGAACTCAGTCTTTAAAATTTAGATTTAATGAGTTTGAAAGTATCCACAACATGACCCATGACCCCTTTAGCTTAAATAGTCAACTGAATACTTACTATCAAGAAATTATTAGGTTTATTTTTGGAAGAAATCCATTGGAGTATAGGTTTATTATATATCACATTTCTACACTCATATTAATAGAAATAACTAAGTGAAAGTGAATAATATAATTTTGGTCCATATGATATTATTTTTGTTTATTTAAAATACAAATTTACAAAAAAATATCTTTAAATAATGAAATGAGATGTCTTATAGCTGAAAATGTTCAAAGAGCTAATTTATCTATGAGAGTGTCCAATCAAGCTTTGATAGTCAAATTAGCAATAAGTACTATTAATTACGTATTTTTTTAAGAAATAAAAAATTATCTACAATATTTTTTTATGTCAAAAAATTTCATATCACATTAATGCACTCATATGAATGAATTTTATAGGTAAAAAGTCAATAAGTGACTTTCTGCCTTGTTGATTTTTAATATGCTATGATTGAAATTACGACCATTAATTGATTTAAGTGCATAAATTTATGAAAATTATGGATTGAAATTTCACATATATTATGCCACAAGAGGTTCAAGTTATTCAACTTTGACACATTTCCCATTACACTGAATAGTGCACATAACATTTATGAAGTAAATTATTATAATTTCTTTACAAAGAATTTCACCTTTGTTTTCAATGAGTTCTATTTCAAAATTTATATTTCACATTTATATATGAATATTGATGCACATAAGTAAATAGAAGCCAATAAAAATAAAAACATGCCTCGATGCTCATGTAAGATGATTTCAATGGAAAATAAGTGATTTAAGAACACATATACAGATAGATTACAAAAAGAATGTCATCGCAAAAAGAGTTCTAAATAATAATAAAAGTATATATTAATATAATTGACAATTCCCATTGTAACTTTTTATCTTTATTAATAGAAATTTATTATTTTAAAATAATTGACAATTCTCATATATTTCAAAAAAAAACTATACTGAAATTGTATTGAAAAATGGAATGTAATTGTGAAAAAATTTATAAAGGAAATTATCTCCATCCATTACAATGAAGTAGATGTTCTATTGAAAATTTCAATGTACTCACGCTTCTCTTTGATACGATGAAGTGCCATAAGAAAGAGGAATAAAATCTCCATAAGTCAAGTATCTTGATCATTTTCTGTATAGGCTTTTACCAACATGTGGTCTGATTGATATCCGATTAGTTGATAAATATTCTTTTTTATATCTATTAACAATACATTTATTTTTTTTATAATTATCTCCATATTGGGACCACGCATCATTTAACCTTTTCTCATAAAATTGTATTGTTATCTCTGCGTCTAATATTGTTTGCAAATGGAAATGAGACCTTTCCCATGTGAATTTAAAGTCCTCTATATCAATATTTGATTTTTAAACTACTTGTAGGATGAGTGACATTTAATGGAAATATTGCAACATCATAAATTTTTAAGAAACATTTTAACAATCCTAACTAAAAAGGCATTAACAAATAGGGCCTATCACCAAATTGCCAATTTGTTTCTCTTAGAATATAAAAAAATTGTTCATATTTAGTTTATTATTGGAAGAAAACCCCTTCCATTTCAAATATTAACATCATCTATTGACTTATAGT
>APFE031691444.1:0-49352 GCA_000404065.3 Pinus taeda | reverse complement strand
AGATTGAGACTCATTCATGAGAGTGATTTGGTTGGTGGTCTACCTTAAACCATCACTTGTAGAATAATTCAACTTCTAAGATGAATCTCATTAGTTCATGCTCATTTGTAAAACATCATTAGGGAGCACTTAAACTTTTCAAAAGACTTCAGGTTCTAGCCAAATTCACACCTTTTTAGGAAATACTTCAAGCCTAGTTGTAGAGTTGGTGGTCATCCTTAAATCACTATCAATAGAAAACTTTGTGTTCTTATACCTCATTTAGTTTTTGGTCTTCCTTAAACCATAATTTAAGAGATCACATATAACCATTGCTTTACATATACCTTTTTATTTTAGCTATCTTCTTGGACTTATATACACCCTTTCGGATAAAGTGTGGGAATATTGGAAGCATAATCCTCTTGGGTTATGCAGACTTGACTTATTCAATTGAGAAAAAGGGAAAAAATATTCAAGTGAATGTTAAGAGTTATGCGAAGTACAAGAGGTGTCTTAGTAGATGAAATCTAAAGGTCATTAATAATTATATTTATGTGTATGATATGTTTAACTGAAAGTATCACATGAGTTATCTAAATCTTACCTATTACTTTTTTGAGTGTTCAACAAACCTAACTATGTTGGTGTAGTTCTTTTTTTTATTGATTATTACACCTAACTATTTCATATATTCTTATGCTTAACTTTTCTTTTCCTCTATCAATGTTGAAAGTGTCACACAAATTATCTAAATATTTCATATTACTTTCTTGAGAGTTCAATAGGCCTAACTATTCTAGTATAGTGCTTCCTTTTTCTTGATGATTACACCTAAATATTTCACCTCTTCCTCTACTTAATTTTCCTTTTCCTCCACCAATGGATGTTTAGTCTTGAAGGAATGATCTAAAGACTCCCTTTCCATGCTAATTCTTGATTCATGGAACAAATAGATCCCATCAATTCTTCTGCATTCATTTTCGACAGATACTTGGAATCCTCTGTAACAATGACAACCTTATGAAACTTGTTACTAATATTCCTTAAGAACTTTCTCCATAATTTTTTTATATTTTGTCATCTATCCATTAGTAATTATCAAGTTCACAACTCCCATCACTATGGAAATAAACCAACCAATATTCTTTTCCTCCTTCATATTGAATGTTTTAAACTCTCTCATCAGCGTTTGAAGCTTTAGACTCTTCACTTTATTATTACAATGATATGCTAACTCCATAATATTATATGATTAATTTTCACTAGCTACTCCCATTATCTTATAAAACATTGAGTCATCTATTTAATTTTCAATCTGAAACCTGGAATTTCTCTCGTTTTATTTCATCCTTGTAGGTTGATTTATGTGGGCATTAAAAATCGCCTACACAGTTATCTGATATGCCTCTTTGGAGCCATATTCCATTCATTATCAATGTTCCAATACCTGTAGGAAGGTATTTATTTTCATAGACAAAAGATCTTATGTCTTGCCAATATAAATTGATCCATGTGTCTAGGGCCTAGATTACTTGTGGAAGCCATTAAAAAATCTCATAGCGTCAAGAGAGTTTTTTTTTTCTCTCCCTAGTCTTATTTCAGCTACACACTGGAAATTAATTTACAACTCTTGATATACCAATTAGCAAATCAACTATTTTAACCTACTCCAACATAGATCAATATCATCAACTTGCTTTAGGGAGGAAACAAAATCGATACCATTGTTTACTTCCTCTAGTGTGGGACAACAAACCAATAAAGGTAGTTACAACTCTCCCTTATGATGTATTTGATATCTTTACAAATAATGAAACACTAATCATGAGAATATTAATGGTTTTCTTACTACTTAGTAGTAGTAGTCTCGCTAAAGAAAATAAGAAAAACCTAGTTATAACATTAAAATATTCAAATCTCCTTATGTTCTCTCAACTCTATGAATAATCAACTCTATGAATAATATTACAACGCAGTTCATACCATATTAAAGCTCAAAATTATATACATGAATAAAAACATTTTGGAACTTATGGGGCATAGGTTTCCTTCCCACCATACATACATTTTACAATAAATTAATATTTTTTGAGAATTATCTATGTCTAATAATTTCCAGAGACATCTAGGACTAATGACTTATAGAAATATCTAGGACTAACCACTTTGAGAGATATATTGGATGCACAACTAATATTGTCACGAAGCTCGTGCACATATGAAACCAACATATAATTGTCAAAAATCCTTCTTTGAAGACCATGTTAACATGAAGACCATTGATAAACCGATATCAAAAAAACATGAATAACATGTACTATGAATGCATATAGGCTAAGAGGAGTGGAATCGATATTGCATTATAGAAAAAATGGAAATACATAAAAATTATATCTGAAGCATGAGATGAAAATCCTCTTCACCTTACAACCTAGTCTCCTTCTCCTAAAAAGGATGACTTCGCACAAGATCAAATCTTGCATGGTATAATATGGACACTACATCTAGCTGAGTCTAGCCCATTTCTTCTTGATAGGGTACTATTATATAGGTTCATTATATCCTTCGAGAGATTGTATCTACACACCTAGGTGTTTGAGATGTTAGGAAGTTTCTACAATAATGAACCCCTAGCCAAAAGTGGGTCAAGTTGTTCCTCCTCACAATGACAAACTGTAGAAGTATTTTTCTTCTTATTTCATAATTATGAAATTGTGAGAAATTACTCAATTATGTAATTTCAACCTATGAACATGTAATAACTTCCTTGTAATAGCAATATAAGTAGAAGTAACTGTAAAATGGAATGAATTTGTGCTAACAACTAATGTAATTTAAACTTGTGCCTCTCTCACTATAGTGGAATGTAAAATATGGTTATAACATCCACCACAAAAGAAAAAAAAATCTAAACTTTGAGATCTCATATGGATTTTAGAAATAATTTTTACCTATCTCCACTCTTTCATGCACTATTGCAAACATTAGTGATATTTGTTTAGTCGACATTGGTTCTTCTAGGTACATGATAGGTTGATGATATTCTCTCACATATTAGATAGAAAAGGATTTATCATTGCTTATGGAACTTATAAATAATTCCAAGTATGGATTCAGAGAATTTGGGACAACATCATTTCAACTAGGTTTTGGATATTCTCTACACATGAGATGTATTGTTTGTACCAAGATTGAATAAGAACCTACTCCTTATTTATACATTGGAGGATATAGGTTACAAAGTTGCATTTGTAGATGGTGAGGTTCTTGTATGGCTTAAGGGGTTGATCATAGAATCAATATGAATGATTGGTGTTTGACAGTGAGGGCCGTATAGATTATTAGGATGTCTAGCCCAAACATCAGTACATGACAATGTCAATTTATGTGATTTATGAAATCAAATATTTTCTCACCTACATTACAGGAATTTTCGAACTTTAAAGAGCATGGTTATAGGTATTCGAGAGCTCCTAGTTAGGCATGTGTTTTTTTGTAAGGATTTTTCACTTCAAAAAAATGGAAAGGGATCTTTTTCGAGCAGCGAAATAGGTCCAAGGGGATATTGGATCTAGTGCATTCATATGTATGTAGATCAATCATAGTGTCATATCCTTTGTGTTTTCTTGTACTATGTGAAATTAATTGATGATTTTTTGTAGAAGACATGGATCTACTTAACGAATACTAAGGATGAAGTGTTTAACAAGTTCTAGGAGTTTAGGACTCATGTATATATCTTGAGAAGGAATAATATCAAGACTTTTAGGCTAGATAATGGAGGAGAGTATACATTAAGGACCCTAGTGATTTGTGTAAGGGGGTAGGGATAAAGAGGGAGTTTTAGCTTGTTACAACCCTTAGTAAAATGGGGTTATGGAATGGCATAACAATTCCATATTATGGGTCATGAAGGTGATGATTCATGATTATGATTTACATGTTCTTAATGGAAGAAGTATCCAACACAATAATTTATGTTTAGAGTAATAGTTATATCCAGATATTGCAAATCCTATTGGTACTTTACGGGAGAACAAATGACAAGAGATGTTCTTGAGTTATATGGCATTGATAAGCCACATAATTTCTTCCAAACCTATGAGTTATGAGGAGGAAGCATGCCAATATGTTTGCAAGAATTCCATGATAGAGGATTGCTAATCCATAATGAAGAAGGTTGTGTGGGAGATAGTTCCAATGTAGAGAGGAAGTTAGTAGTGACATCCAAGTGGATCTAAAAGATCAAACATGCAACATATGACAGCATCAAGAAGTACAAATAAATTTGTTTGGTGATAGGTTTCTCCTAGAAACAGGGAGGTGACTATGATAAGACTTTTTCTCGAGTCACTAGGTACTACTCCATCTGGACTATTATTTCTATTGGTTTAGTTATGGGTTGGTGACTACATAAAATGGATGTAAAGACCATGTTCCTCAATGGTATGATTGAGGAGGAAGTGTACAAATATCAACAACCTCACAACTTCATGATACATGGGAAGGAGTTATTTATTTGAAGATTGAAGAATGCTCTGTACGGACTCAGAAGGCACCCAAGGAATGGTACTCTAGGATTGATGGATATTTATGATTTTGGGCATCATCAAGAGTGATTTGAATCCTGAAATTTACTACATGTTTTTTAATTGTGATCCTTTAGTCATGGTGTTGTATGTTGATGATCTCTTCCTTACTGCGGTAGATAGACTCATTTTCAGGTAGAGGAAGGTGTTGGATTCAAAGTTTGAGATGAAGGATCTTGGATTGATGCATTATTTATTGGGATTGGAGGTGTCACAGAGGCCATGTAAGATCTTCCTTGGAAAATGCGAGTATAGAGTTTAGATCATGGCGATATTCGGTATGGAAAGTCCATGGCTACACTAATGGTGATAAATTTGAAGAAGATGAGAGATTTTGCATTATATTAATATTTGGTGGATCCCATAATGTATAAGAAGTTCATAGGAAAATTTGTAAGTGACCATCGATATTCCACTAGATAGTTTGTCACAACCAATATGATCAATTATATTTAAAAAAATCTAAAATTTACACTATTACACTTTTATATCTCTTTAGATTTGTATATCTATAGATTTATTGACCAATGATATGACCTGGGAAACCCTTTTGGGAGAAAACCCAACTAGAAGGTGAGGTCACCTTGCTATCTTTATATGAATAAAGAATCTTTGTGTGTATAAACAAGGATGGCCTAAGGACCATGGGCTACTAAAATGAAAAATACAATTTTTTCTGCTCTATATCTTATCCCTCTTGGTTATTTTTGCTCGCCTATGGAACAAATGCACTTGAAAGGAATGGAACCCATTTTCCTCCTAGTCACCCAATTATATCACATCCTCATAGAGTCTTATTCATCATATTATTGTGGATAGATCCTTTTCCATGAAAATGGGGGTTGACATGCCATCCTCTCAAATTCTGGTGGTGAAAACAGGAAGGTCGAATTTTGAGTGCCATAACTTTTTCATACATACTCTAATTGAGGTGATTCTTATGTCATTGGAAAGGTCTC
The DNA here is from genome assembly GCA_000404065.3 of Pinus taeda. NCBI lineage: Eukaryota > Viridiplantae > Streptophyta > Pinopsida > Pinales > Pinaceae > Pinus > Pinus taeda. Next base: position 43,822 of record APFE031691444.1, on the reverse strand, counting down.
AATGTGTAGAAAATGAAAGAAAATGTGCAACGCTAAAGAATCAAATTTTTACACCCATATAATATCATATGATGCATCAAAATTCTCTTTGAAGGTTTTATAGTGTGATTTGTGAAACTGGGTCCCACCAATAAAAATGGCCGTGTGAGCTTAATCGTCCTCTTTTTCCACTATGAAAGAATTGAGATGGATGACAAAAATATAATGACCCAATATGATTCATTGGATCCAAGATGTACGTCGTTAAAACTTGGCCCTATATTTGCTCTGCAATGAACACACTGAGCTAGTCTATGGTTGAGCTCAGGCATGTAATTGGGTTCCAACAAAGCATATGTCAATGTACATGTGTGCTATAGATGCATATGATCTGAGATATGTCTTAGGTTTTGAAGTGAGGCTACAAGGAACAACTGATTTTGATTGGGATAAGAGTACTATGGATAGAAGGATCACCTTGGGGTGTTGCTTTAGCTTGAGATCAGCTATCATATCCTAGATTAGAAAGAACAAAAATTCTATTGCACTCAGTACAATAGAAGTGGAGTATATTGCATCCACTATTGTAAGTCTAGAAGCAATGTGGCTTTGGAAGTTTTCATGTGCAAGAATATTCGATTAGGTTCTAGAGATAAACTTGATATATTATCATAATCCAAGCTTTTTCAAGCTTTTAAAGAATTCAGTATTTCATGACAGGTTGAAGCACATTGAGATAAAATATCACTTCATCTCAGCACGCAGTAGTGAAGCTCTAACACATATCTACAAATGAGAAAACTGGAAACATTCTCACCAAGCCTCTATCTAGGGGGGAGTTTTCATACTTCAAAGATAAGCTTGTCTTCATGTACAATCTATCCCTCGCTAAGGGAGAGTTTTGATGTTTTTGTGTCGTCAAAAATACATTCTCACATGGGTTAATGATGATTTCAATAGTTTTAAGAGCATATTGACCAAGTTTGACTAGTGATTCGACTTGTAATATTCAATGAGATTTGTAGAGAAAATCTTATTTGTAAACCTTGTTTAATAGACAATTTCTCCTCAAGAAATGATTACTAGTTTCTCTCGGAGGGTTTGGTTTCTCAAGGTAAAAATTTTGTGTTTATTATGCATGACTATCTTTCTATGATCTTTATTATTTTTGTTGCATTTTCAATAAATATTTTATATGTGTAAATATTCAATGATATCAACGTTTTCTATCTAAGGATGTATATAGCTTCATGACATACAAAACCCTAACTACTCGTGGTCCCTTGCATAATAGAGGATAACCACCTTATTTATTAACTATGGCCTGTTTATAACTAATTGTGGCCCCTTTTCCATAATGCAGGTCAACCACTTACAATCATTATTAATGTGGATAACCTTTTAAAACATTTATTAACTCAAATAACTAAATATGACTTTGACGAGGCCCCTTTGGCTTATTACATAAATAAAGGGGTTAGAGGCAGACCCTAACATGCCCTCCTCCATCGAAAGAAACCTTGACCTCAAGGTCGAAGTTGCAAAACCTACTGAAGAATAGTGGTTGGTTCCCACGTCGCATCTTCTAGAGAGGTGTATTTCCACTTGATGAGGACTTCCTTGATTATGCAGTGATGAAGATGTTCTTCTCCAGGATTGGGACTTATTTGTGTATAACCCAAACTAAGCCTTCCTCATCCAATTTTGGTAGAATTGTTTGAACCATGAAATTGTTCCCCACAGCTTTCTTGATGTAGGATACATGGAAGACTAGGTGGATTTTTGAAGTGGTCGAGAGTTCTAGTCTATAAGCTACTGCGTCGATAAGTTGAATTATGTGATAAGGCCCATAAAATTTCAAGGCTAACTTATGGAAACCGTTTTCTTTAGAGTGGTCTACTTATAACTCTAGAATCATAGAAACACATGGTCACCCATTTTAAATGATCTCTCCAAATGGTGTTCATGAGACTATTGCTTCATCTAGTTTTGAACTTGATGGAGAATAGCTTTGAGATGACTCGTCATGGTGACATTGTACTTAAGGAGCTTATCAACTGCGTGTACTTTGGAAGATCCTAGGAGATAATAAATTGGTGAAGGTGGGAGTTACCCATACACTGCCTCATACGGCATCATCTTGGTGGCTTCATGATAGTTAGTATTATACGACCATTTAGCTAAATGTGACCATTGTACTCATTGATGTTGTTTTTGTGAAGTGAAGCACCACATATAGGTCTCCAAACATTTGTTGGCTGCTTCTCTTTCACCATTTATGTGGGGATGATAATCGGTACTCATTTGGAGTTGTGCATTGTGTACCTTAAATAGTTCTTGCCAGAAATTGCTAGTGAAAGTGGGGTCTCGATTAGATACGGGGTCTCGATTAGATACAATGGAAGTAGACATGCCATGCAATTCGAATATTTAATCCATGACGACTCTCAACAACAACAATGATGACATTTGTTTCCTCACTTTGGGAGACATGTAATGAAATCCATGGACACATCATTTTATACATAAGTAGGGAGTGGTCGAGTTCTAACGTGCCTAGTAGCTTGATAGTTTCCCCTTTGTAGTAGCTTGATAGTTTCCCCTTTGTTGTGACTTCGCATTCACCATAAAAGTTACAAGCATTTCTTACACAAATATTTAATTTCTGTATTTCTAGTTATCTGTATTAATATTATAAGTGTACCTTCCTTATCCATGTCATGACCTTTTACCTTGTTTACTTTCTAGATTTTACATATACTCTTCTTTTGCATTGTTTTATAGGAGTGTGAAATAACATTCTAATGCACTATTACACCCATCTTTGCAGTTCGTAATTTGTTATTCGTAGTTTTTAAAAGTGATCTGTGTTGTAAAATGTAATGCTTACGAGAGAGGTGTTGTGACTATGTTATTACCAAGAGAACATGTATTTGGTACATCATAATCATAACCTAACCACAAAGTCGGATCGTGTGTTTGATACATCGATTGATATGGAGGCTTGACGATGATATTCAAGACGATTTTGAACCAAAAAATACAATATTTCGGCTCTCCACTTTGAAAACTAAATCATTATTATTTGGTCATTATTTCCCTACAAACTTGTGTGAAGCCCACGTTGGTGGGTGGAAGTCGTGCTTGAAGAGGGAATCCTACGTTTCACTTTCACCTTTTAAATTGCAATTGAAATTGCTTTTCCTTCTCTTCACGAAAATGTAGAAGCCACGTTTTTGCATTTACGTTATGGATTGGAGAAGATGTTAACATTAATTATCTCTTCAACCTTACTTTATTTCGCTCTTTGCCGAAACAGATTATGCAAGTATGAAGCTAAAATTATCGATCAAAATTTAGGGTCCAATGTGGCGTCGGCCGCCCCCGAAATAATGCCAAAGTTGTGATGTATTTTGCCAAGACAATGTTGTAGTCGTCCCACTTTTAGTTGAAGTCGGGGAATGAATGAACGCTCCGTCTGTCTGGTCCCCTCCATTCTCGGGCTGGCGCTTGTTTATAACTTTATAACTTGACACTGTGTTCTTAAAGTCTGCGACAGCCAACCCGACAAAACACAATGACTTTCACACTCAGGATTTCATTAGCGGATTTCGGTCGTCACGGGTTTTGCGTGTGCGTTAGGACAATCAATATGCATGCACTTCAGAGAAGACGTTCACTCCTTATAAGTACTCGCATTCGTTTCCTTGTTTCACAGCCCAACTCTTGTAGCTCTCTGAGTCCTAGTTTTCCCATGGCGACTGGTTTTTTTCTTCACCGCCGAGTCCATCAGATATCACATTTTCCATTTTCTAACACTGTTATTCGCTCTTTCACTTCATATCCTTTGTTGCTAATACCGAGCTTTCTTACGAGGAGCAGTATAATGGCCCCGTTGAATATGATCACGTTCCTTATCATTGTAGGCCGTAGCAACGCCAGGTTGCTGGTCGACCCCGACACTCTTTCCGCTTCCCACTGCAATACCCATGCGCTTTTCGACGATGATTCTGACTTGCACACTGCCAACGGTCCTATGGAGAATGATGTAGTGGACTGCGTCGAGGAGATGATAAGCAGCTCATCGTCAAAAAGTGCCACCAAAGAGAAGACACTATCTCTCAGGTTGAGCCCGAGCGTTCCAACGAATTATCAAGGAGAATCGTCCGCGTCGAACAATGCCATGAATGTAAATTTCATGGTGACCGAACGTCAGCTCTCCACATCCAGTAATAGCCCTGGGATCGGTCACATTCAAATGATCCCGCCTAGTTCTCAAACCAGAAACGTCGAGAAATCCCATCAAAGCAATGGACATGAACACTTCCAGCCAAAAAAGAGCAATAAGGGCAAGCTGCGTTCTACTCCAAGCCCGGGAGACGGCAATTAATGGTTTCGAACGTAATAAAGAATATTAGGCCAGCGTTAAAAGCTAATAAAGCGGGTTACATATACACAAGCAAATAAAAAATTGCAAGTATGACTTGAATATGCGCGTAGATATATATATATATTAGAGAAGTAGAAGCACTATTAGAATCATACTAAGTCTAAAATTAGGATAGATTCATTTTAATTAGAGATTTAACATGGTTATAGGGATGAAATCTTTTTGGGTGTTCATTTCTTTGATATTTGAAGAATAATTATCTCTTATCTTTTGATAGATCATTGTTATCTCTTCAGAGATAAGAGACTTCAGAAGTTTGTAATAGGATCAATCAATGTTTGAATGATTTATGAATATAGACAAAGATAAGTATCGATGATTAAGTTGTATAGATGACATAACGTATGTTTTTGAAGAGTAAAATGTGGGAACAAACATGTAATGGGATTGGTTTGTATTGGAATAAGTAACTATTTTTGATAATAAAGTAATTTGGTTTTTTTTTTTTTAAATAAATTCTGAATGAATTTTAAGTGATTTTATTCAAAATAATTTTTAAATGTTTAAATTGTATTTTTGAATGCTATATAAAGTACGTAATTTAAACATGTAAGTTCAAAAAAAAATTGTAGAACTCAACGGAAAATAAACACACACACATATATATATATATATATATAAACAGTAAAAACTTAATTTTTCATTTTCTTTCCTTGAAAATCCTTTGAATATATGGAATAAAAATAACTTAAACATACAATTCAAACAATATTTTCTCCAATTAAAAATAACCCTTACCAAAAAGGTTAAAATGTAAAATAATAATACTTGAAATGTTATAAATAATAAAAATTTAATTTTTCAATTGCTTTATATATTGTATAGGCATTATTATTATTATTATTTTAAACTATATATAATATGTAAATGGTTGACATTCAAATATTTTAGTTACATAATAATTGAAATATATTTTAACCTTCTAAGGTGTGACTTGTTGGTCGTTGAGTCATCACTTACCCATGCACTGTGGCTGTGGATGTAGTTCACCTAAAGGTTAGAGTGGCAACAGATCAGGTCAATATCGATTTTGTTAAAAAAAAAAAGGGTTATTGAGAGTTATTTCTATGTGTCATCATAAGAAAAAGTAATCAAGGTTGTAGTAACAAATCTATATACACAAATCACACTCACTTTTGTAACCTACAATTTTAGGGTCCTCTCCACCAAAGGGATTTTAATCAACTAATAATCTAACATATGATAATCCTTTCGGGTATATTTGAGTTAATTATAGATAATATTGCCTTTGAAGATTGTTTTGATCAGTATAGGTGAAAGTGGTAGTAAAATTCCTGCATCCCATAGCATAGGGTATGGAAATGTGTTTTCTATATAGAAAATGGTTATATTCCTTGGACATACTCACCTAATTCAACTTGATCCTTACCGAAGGGCTAACATGTTTAAAGGATGTTGTATATATGAGAAAAAACCATAGAGTATCTCTTCTACCCCACTTCTTATTGATGGAATATTGATTCACGGGATTTCATCAAATATCAATGTGTGGGGTTTGGATCATAGTTGTCATAGAAATTGCACTTCAATTACATAAGGGATACATGAATTCTTTTACTTAGGGATTTGATTTATGAATTTCTAGTTATCTAGATTGATACTATAGATGTACATTCCTTATAATTCCATGGCACAAACCTACATTTTTTTTACTTTCTATATTTTGTATACACTCTCATGACTCTAGATCTATCTTGAATTGTTTGATGTTGTCTTATATATGCCTGTGTTGGGTGAAGTTAGGATGTACATGTGTAGGAGGGAGGTTTTTTTTGGAAATACTAAGGGGTAGGGTGTGAATCAATATTTCATGATATTTAATGGTTTTTATCTCTTAAAGCATTTGATACACATAAATTATGAAACACAAACACTTACATAAGAAACACATTCATTTTTTCTTTTTAAATATTTTGTAAAATTCCTTGTAAAAAATAAGCACCAACTTAAGACTTTCATAGTAACCAACCTACAAGACATTCATTTCACCAAATACAAGGGACAAATCCACCTTAGTTGAGCACCAAATTAACAAATTTTATGTACCAACCTACATCTTCAAGTTGTTCCTTACACCTGTCACTAATGAATTATTCTCCTCAACACTTTGTTCATTGAATTTTCATATAACCATGTAGCTCTTAGGTTTGTGATTTTAATATTGATCCTAGCTACTTGACCTTTACACCCTAACTTTTCTTTCTTCAACTAGGCCTTTTGAATTCACTATTTAGACTTTCTCTGATGCATGTTAGTTCTTGGTATTTGATCAAAAAGAGATTTGACCATATGGAAATTCAACTTCTTTAACTCTTGGTATTCACAATTCAATTTCCATTGATAAGTTTTATTATATTTCAAAGATAAGGTATGCCCATTTGGCAGCCTGTACTCAACACTATATATTTACTTTTTCTACATAGCGATTTTCAACATACTTGAAAAAACCAAGACTTTACAACCTTAAATGTCTCCTTCCTATGACCTATCAACTTCTGTACTAAACACTCACCTTATATAACCAACAAAGTTACCACACAGATTTTTCATGGTACCCTTGTTCCTACTACACCACTGTCCACAGTACAGCTTGGCCCTATCATCACCTTAACAACACAATTACTTCAATTAACAACTCCCTTAACTCATCCCTAGGTAGATAGACTCAAATGTTAAAGATCCCTATTACATTTTTCCATCTGAGCTCAACCACGTAAAAAATTAAAACAAATCAGTTTGTCTATAACAAGACTCCAACTTTGGCCACAAACTAGACTTGAATTAGGCCTTCAAAACAACAAAAAAAAGCCTTAAAACTAGACTTAAATTTGGCCTTCAGTGCACTAGAACATCGAACTCAAGCTAAACGTTGATACGTTGATTTGGCCTTAAAAATTCTAATATTTCAACTTTAAAATACGCTTGAAGTAAAAACTGAAATAGTAGAATTTTTCCCCATAACATATATGAAACTCGTTCTCAAAGAGACTATAGTTTTTCCTTTGAAGGTTCTACAACTTTCATTAAATATGGACAAAACTTGTCCTTTATACTAGCTCTTCAACGTTCCTTCTAAGCAAGACCAAAAACCTTCACAAAGAGTGCCAAAAATGCTTCTCATTGAAAACTTCTCTAACTCAACTTCACTTCACTTGGTTCATTTGTACCTTAGAACCACTCCACTTGACTAGATCGGCTCAAATTAGGTTAAGCAAGTGAACCTGAGATTCCCCCATCTAAAACACATATATATAGTACACTAGACCCCTAAAAGCATATTTGACATGCCCATTGCTTCGGTGGACTTATCTATTGGTTGGGATGACTGATATATTGACTGGGTTGACTTAGAAAATTGGTAGAATGTATAATGAATATTCGAAATATCATTTCTTCCCACACATGAGAAGCTAGAGGGAGTGCCATATATTATTGTAAAGGAATTGAAATACGCTTTACAATATTTGAGATTGGTAATTGGAGTAAAAATGAATTTAAAGATATAGTATCTAAATCACGCATAAAAAATATAACATATATCATTAGAAATGTCTCAAAATATGTTATTTAACTATGTAACTTTCTCTTTCATTTGGAAAAACTTTAACATAAAACAACCATCTCAAAAATTTCCCTTTTTTTATTGATGGGAATACTTTCATTTCTTCTTATGATAGCTACTCCCCATATCTCTATCCTCTCAATACTTCTTTTCAACTACTCACCATGTATGAGTTCTCTCCGCCTTTGGAAACAATAGTGTGGGATGCTCCCTTTGTCAAAAATTTTCAACAATTCTTGACAAATGCTTTTCTTTTTCTACCACTCAACACTGCTCCCTCTACGTTTTTTTTTGCTCTCCTCATCTTCATATTAAGGGTTTTCATTCAATTTGAAATATGGCCATCCTACTCCATAGGTCATAAAATCATATGTATATAAATAATGTCCAATGTAGTTATGTTGAATCTGGTTAACTATTATATGTATCTTTAAAATGTCATCAAGGTTAAACAAACCTTATTCCACTAAGGAGGTGTCTCCATAAAAGCAATTTGAACAATAAGTTGTTGGATCGTGATTGTTGTAGTTTATCTGAACCATGTTGCTCACTGATGAAGTCCTCCTTCTAAGTCTCTAAAGCCTCATTCTAATGGACTTCATGGTCTCCATGGTATGTAACCAATAAAAGTTCATATTCAAAGAGAAATTATTTAAGCACACTACTATCATGTTTTCCTCACAGCTCATTCATATTTCCATCTCAGTCAACTAGCTCTCCAAAATCAAGAATTGGAGGTTCTTCTTCACACATATCCTAATACCCTTGATTTTCTTTTGGTTTCTCTTCCACTTTATTACATGTATGAAATATTCCACCTAGTTACTCTCAAATGTTGTAAATAATGGAAAGAATTTGAAAATGCAATGAGTACTTGAAAATTGTTGGCTTCAAGAGCACGATCATTTGAGTTAAAATTCACGGAAATAATGTCTAGGATGGAATGAATTTTTTTTCTACATTCCTTTGAATGATATGCACATTTCAATGAGAAACTTATTTTGAAGATGATTTTACTCTTTCCTAGTTCCACTACAAAATACTTAACCCAGAAAACCACAAGTTTCCAATACCAGTCAATTCATGTAAAGGAGACACCTTGTGTCATTCATTGGAATGGGAGTGGAAGAGAAGTCGACATTGATATTTGAAAGAAATGGTAAAAAACATCATCTCCCTTTAACATCCTACATTATGATATGTAAATATCATATTACTTATCATTCACTCTATGATGATCATAGATACAAGAACAATATTGAAAATATATTTCCAACCTATTCATGGAAACCAGCTGGATCAATTGAATGACCATTTTGGTTGGTTAGTTTTATATCATCCCTATTTGCCCCAAATTGAGGAGGAATGCAATTCTTATATCTATATTTTCTGTCCTCCTCCTCTCTCACAACTACAGAGGCACCTTGACTATATTTGTGGATGGAACATTTCTTTCATCTTCAATTAATTGTTGCAATGAGCCATTAGAAAATCTAGTTTGATTGCCGACATTTTTTCTTCCAGAGGGTTAGTAAGTGCCTATATAATCATCATTGTCATATGTTTTACACTTTGCTGCTTTGTGTCCAAAGATTATGCATGAAAGCAATGACCAAGAAATATAGTTGGATACCTAGTTGAGAAGGATTGTCCTATTGAAGTGGCTCTTGTAAATGTATTATGCTTCGAACATGATTCAGTTATTTTCTATGGGTGTGGCTAATTTAATTCTAATTGTATTGTATAGGGACCTCTTAAGGGCATAAACATAACATCTATTTATAGTAGCTCTTCCAAGCTCATCCTAATCTTTTTCCCTTGATTTCACTCTGGGTGAGACTTTGAATAATATTAGCATCACCTTCATAGTTTTCCTTAATCTTATTTTCTAGTGACTTAAGGATTGTAAGATATTTGTATGAAATATCTACCACATAACCAAGAAATGTTTTATCCTATGGTGGTCTTTCACTACTAAGAGTATCATCCATGTAATACTCCTGGAAAATCTACTATGTGACTTTTATTTATTTGTTGTTTGGAAAAATGAAAAGAAATGTGATAAAATACATTGATGTAAATATTATTTTCAATAATGAAATAAATATTATTTTTGGTGTGTTGATGCTCTTAGAAATATGTTAAAGGCTAAGATCATAGATTAACACCTAATTGTTAAGTCAGCTATGCCTGGATGTGAAGAAAAAAAAGAAGAAAAGTTCTCATTCTGTCATTATTATTTATCTTTAGGAGAGGGAAAGGAAATAAGTTTTGGATAGAGATAGACCACTATACAAAAAACTGAAATAACTAGACAAAAATTTCATGTGGTGGATTTTGTACAGGGAACCATGGGAGACTTGGAAAATTACCTTTAAGAGAGAATACCAGTGGGAGAGAAAGACTAGTGTAATCTTGATGATTAGGAGAACACTACTAAGGGTTCAGGAGGTGAATCCTACTCCAGACTTTTGCATGCCTTTAGTGACAACTAAGGATGGAGCAGATGATAAAGAATCAGTTCAAGGTTGGGAGGATCATGAAGAACATTAATATATTATAGAAATTATGTAGATAAGTATATGAGAAATTAATTAGTAAGTAGTAGAAATAGATAAACAGAGAATTTCAGAGTAAATTATAACGAAGATAGTAACTGTAGAAATTAATGGGTTGAAAAATCATAAATTGCTAACTGAATATGTCATTATTGCTGAATATGAGTGTTAATGTTTAGAAAATGTGGTTATTGACTAGCTAAAATTGTGGTTGAATGTAATCCATATTGGTGTTAGAAAAAAGGTCTTACTAACCATGATAATGGCAGTAGGGTCTTAGATAAAAAATTTTAGCATTCCTAAGTGATAATTTTCAAAAGAAAATGAAAAAAAAACTATGTAGGATAATTTCCATACAGTCTCCTCTAAACAAAAGTAGAATCAAGTGGAACACTAGACATTTATAGATAGACATGTACTAATTGTGGGGTTTTCTAGTATCAAAAACCATGTTCTAGAAGTAGTATACTAAAAAGAAAATCTTACCTATAATTATATAGAAATAAGAATGTTCTAGAAGTAGTATACTAAAAAGAAAATCTTACGTATAATTATATAGAAATAAGAACAAACGAATATATAATTATATAATTATATTTGTAAGCATTAGTGTTTGGTGATAGTGTACAACTTATACATGCACATTTTCAAGGAACAAGTGATTTTTTCTAGTTCAAAAGATCGAGAAACAATCCAAATGATAGGGTCCACTCGTATGTGTCATATATATATATATCTGTCTGTGTATGTAGACCTCTGAGGAACAAGTGCTTTGTTCTCACTCAGAAGACCGAGAAGCAATCCCCGTTATAGGGTCCAATGGCCCCGTGCCATACATACATATACCTGACGGAATATTATAACTTTTCAAATACACATTGAATGTTGGAGTAGGAACGTTGAAATATATCTAAAAGTTTTTAAGTGCAACACACGATTTATACATTATAAATTGAAGAAGCATATATAATCATTATTAAAGAACAATTTTTGAGAAGGGAAGTGTAAACATAGGTTTGAGCCATAGTGAAAAGAAATGAATATCATGTTGCAATAATGATCAATTTCCTGTTCAAGAAAGAAATAAAGCTACAAACCATTATATATATATATATATATGAGACATATGTAACCCATAAAATGTTCTCTTTGTAATGTTCAAGGTGTACATTCCCAGTCCGAACAAATTCAGCCATATAAAATTAACATATCAAAGAAAGGAAAAAAACCCTCAACGAGGAGAGGAGAAACCCTCTTTCAAGATCACCAATACTATTCTTGCGTTTATAAAACACATTGATTTATGACTCGGAAATTTCCCGTTAGATAACCACCAGAATAATTTTAAACAAAAGTAGGTGTGCCTAGGTCCAACCTAGGGTCAAATTTTGTAAACCCTAACTCATAATTTAAAATAACCCTAATTAAGGCAGAGGGTCGTGATGACATAAATGACCTATCCTAAATTAGAAGGATAATATGAGAAAATGTCACTCTAGAGTGAAATGAGAAATCAAGAAAGAGCTTAGCCAATTCCTCTATAAACTATATACTAAAGTCATTGTAGATGCATACCTATTAAAAAGAAAAAGGGAAAAAACTGCGCAAAGTTACTCCCATTCAATCTTTCCGTAAGAAATATGAACAATAAAAGAATCATACCATAACGGTTTTCAACAAAATTAATTACTTGAGGTGAGAAAATCATGTCACCATCTCTCTTGTTAGGCAAACGAAGTCACATCTTAATAATAATTCTTCGAAAGGAGGTCAAAACAAGAGCTAGATGAGGGAAAATAACATTACAAAAGAGATATTTGAACAAGGGTTTTCAAAAAAAGGAAAAAAACTGAGTGTTACTCTCACTCAATCTCTGTGTAAACAATATGACCAATAAGAGAATCATACCATAAGGGTTTTCAACAAAATTAATTACTTGAGGTGAGAAAATCGTGTCACCATCTCTCCTGTTACGGAAACAAAGTCACGTATTAATAATAATTCTTAGAAAGGAGGTCAGAACAAAAGCTAAATGAGTGAAAATAACATTACAAAAGAGACATTTTAACTACGGCTTTGTAAAACCCACACACAAGAAGAATTCAAAAAAAAACCTTACAATAGGCTAGAGATAATTTTCTAGGTAATATGGGGAGAAACAATTGTCGTGACTAACAAATCCTTTCCTTTATATATAGAGTTGAAATACATGCCAAACAAACCAATGTTTTTAGCATTAAAGTGGAGAATGACCTCAAAATAAAATTAATCTCAAGAAACCCAAAAGCAAAGAATCATGTAAAATTCTAGAAAGATTACAAGAGATGATCATGTGCATCATTCTAAACATATATGTAACCCTTATGGAATTTGAAACGCTACGTTAAGCAGTAAGTGCATAAAAAATCAATGGTAAACCCTTTAGGAATTGAGGAGAATACCTCTTGTTGTGGTAAGGTTTGAATGAAATTGTAGATCTCCCTTTCATTACAAACCCATCAACACAATGAAACCTCAAGGGTGAGGTTGGGTAGGGTAGTTACCCTAACCATCTCTCAAATACTCTACATTATCCATTCATAAAGATTCAATCTACATGGTTCAAACCAACAACTCGCTAGGGTTACATAAGAGCAGTGGGGACCCAAACCACAAGTTAGAGATCAGGTGATGTTGTTCTAACGGGTAACCATCTATGATGGTGTTATATCATAATTTTTGTTAAGAATAACAAAGTTTGTCATCATGTCAACCAACACATGAATGAATGTGAACTGCCCTGAGGTAACCCATAACAATATATGGTTATATATATATGGTGGGTTCACTAGGGGAGAAATATGATACCATGTGTATTCATATTGGGGCATATCTATTGAGGAAAAAATGACATATTATATTGATCATATAATACAGGGTAAAAGGTTATTATATTGGAAGGTATAAAAAATGGTGCTCTAAGTTATTGAAAAGATATAAAGGGGTATGAAAAATATTAATGAAAAAATAGATGCCTACAATATCCAATCAATGTAGGGGTTTTTTAAATTGGGAAGGTATATTGGGCTCATATTGGTAAGGGGTTAAATAATGTGGTTTTTAAAGGTATTTTCCAATATGTAGTCGAATTAAGGGTGTTTTTTAGTCTCACATTAATGTATGTGATATGTGATAGGTTGATTTAGTGAAGCCCCCATGTATATGTAAGAGTAATGTGGAATAGTTTTGCAAGGTTGAATGACATGGGACTAAGGCATGGAACTATTGTAAATATCAAACATAGTTGTGAAGGCCAAGAGGTAATGTTGTGATAGTCCATAAGGAGTGTAAAATATATGTATATGGGTTAATATATGTGAATGTTAATGAATATATATATATCTATATATATATATATATATATATATATATATATATATAATATATATTATATATATAATATATATATATATATATAATATAATATATATATATATATATCTGTGTGTGTGTGTGGTAGTATATTAAATATATCTATATATAGGAAACTAAACACATTCATAGGTATAGAGGTAAGAGAAAAACTAATATAAAAATATAATGGAAAACGATAATATTGGTAGACAAACTTTTATACAAGTGAAAGATAAGCTCTAATGTACTAAATATCTTTCATATTTCCAACTTGAGCAATGATGACAAGAACTTGGTAGGCATACATCAAAGATTTGTGAAGGGTTTTCCATGACTATATACAAGAACCAATATATAATTGATCACCTTGTACCTTATCTAATAAAAAGATAAGGCGTCAAATTGCAAGTCAATTAGATGTTTTTTCTAGGTTAAAATAAGGAGATGTTACATATGGTATCAAAGAAAAATAAGCTACAGTATTATGGCCTTTGAACTTACTACACTTGTGTTAATTAATAAATGTTTTTTATTATAAAGAGTAGGAGAGGAATTGTGTAAGGTGAGCAAAATGGTTGAACAACAAGGAGGCTCGCATATTGGAGAAGAAGAGATTTATGTGCATTTGGGACAGCAAGTGCAAATACCTACTAGAGAGTTGTTAGACATGATGAGAAACTTGCAGACATAAGTGGTAAATTTTCATGTAGGACACGAATAACTCCTAAAATCTAGTGCAGAATAGGAGAAACTCATTAAGTATTTAATTGATAAATCAAATCCTAGGATGGTAGAAATAGTGAGGGGTGAAGAAAATTGAAGAGAAACATCTACACAAAAATTTCCAAGGATATGGCAGAAAGTAAGGAGGAAATGTTTGAAGAAGTAGAGGAGCATAGTTCCTCAAAAATGTGGGAAAAATTAGGGAATACACCCAAAATAAAACTCCAGGGAGAATTTAGAAAGACCAAACCCCCAAATTTTGATCAATAGATGGAAGACGCGACTTAAGCTTGGTTTCTCAACATCAATATATATTTTGAATTGTATGATTATTCTACACAGTTAAAAGTGAAGATGCCTACTTATTATTTGTAGGGAAAATCCTCTTTGTGGTGGGAGGAAATGCGAACAATTCATAATTTCTAAAGTAGGGAGGTTGAATGGGAGGAGTTCAACTCATCATTTAAATGGAATTACTTGAATGAATTTTACTTTGATGACAGAGCTAAAAAATTTCATTATTTAAAACTAGGCCATATACCAATGGATGAACTAGTACCAAAATTTATTCATTTATTAGGCTATGTGCCATACTTCAAAGACAAGAAAGAAAAGGTGTAGTGCTTTCTAGACTTTCTTCCACGCCCTTTCGAGGAGGGAATTGAGTACACCAATCCAAATACCATGGATGAAGTAATTGTGAAGGAAATAATATGTTACCAATAGGCCAAGCAAAGAAATAAAAGTATGATTTGTTGGTCTAATACGAAGGACAAAATGGCTCATTGTGGAAAAGGCAGAAAATTTGAGCCTTTTAAACAACCTAGTAAAAGTAATCATAACTGAAAATTTAGCAAAAACAACAACCAAGCACCAAGGAAACAAAACATTCCCCAAGTTGGGTCCAAACAGGTAGAACTCAAAATTAAAGGAGGGAACAATAAATATAGGGAACCTTTAAAATGTTTGGGTTGTAGAGTAATCTATATATTGCAAAAGTGTCCCTATAATACCTAGTTTGTTCAAAATCAATAAAACCTAAAAGAGGCCTCTTCGGTCAATGACATGGCTAGAAATATATCGTGCTTCAATGCAACTTTGGAAGGAGATGAAGCAAAGCATCAATCAACCATGGTGGAAATAGAAGTTACTATTGTTAACCAATCTATTTCAATACTAATGGTCACTAGTGCTAGCTTAAGTTATGTTAGCCCCGAAGTTATAGAGTAGTGTAAGTTGAAATATGAAAAATAGAGAAATCCGTGTTTGGTTTAGTTGTCCAAAGGATAAAAAGGAAGTTTACAAATTGGGTAAATGCATGCCAAGTTAATTTAAATGGAAATAAGACCAACATAAACGTGAATATATCCTATCATGTTTTGGTAGTGATTGACTAGCTAGAAGGGCATTGGGAAATTGTTGATTTCCTTGAGAAAATTGTTGTCGACAGAACAAAAAATAGTGAAACCTAGATTATAAAGGGCATACTGAGGCCCATTTCCATGGGCCAGGTATTTACATTCCAATTAAAAAATCTTGAAAGGAAGGGATGCCAACTTTTTTCCATTCAAGTAGAGGACTAGTCATAAAGTAGGTCAACCAAATTTGTAAGTGAATTAGAAATTGTAGAAGACTACTTGTATGTGTTTCAGAATGAAATTCCTAGTTTGCCACCAGAAAGGGAGATAGATTTTTCCATAGAATGTATACGAGCAATAGCCCTAATATCGAAGGCTACTTATTGAATGAGCATGTTAGAGCTTATGGAAATGAAGATGCACTTGCAAGAATTATTAAACAACGGGTACATCAAACCAATGTATTACCATGGGGTGTTTTAGTTCCTTTTCTTGAGAAAATACATGAAACATTTAGGTTATATATTGATTATTTTCATCTAAATAAGATGACTCCTAAAAATAAATGTCCTCTACCTAGGATAGACAATTTACTTGACCAAGTTAAATGGGTGACAATGTTATTTAAAATAGACCTCAAATCTGGTTATCAACAACAAAGAATTAAAGAGGAAGAAATACCAAAGAAATTGTTCCGAAAAAGATATAGACATTATGAATTTACAGTATTACCCTTTGGGATTACGAATTCACTTGCTACCTTCATGTGTTTGGTGAAAAATATGTTCAATAAGTTACTACATATGTTTGAATTGATATTTATAGATGATAACTTAATTCCAAGAATCGAGAAGAGCATGAGAAGAACTTCAAAATACTTTCTACAGACCCTACAGGATCGCTGATTATATCCAAAATTTAGCAAGTGTAAATTTACGAGGACACGTTATAATATCTTGGCCATGTAATTTTGAAAGAGGGAATATTAGTATATCCTAACAAAGTAAATACCATCCTTGATTGGCTATTTTTGAAAGATGTGATGCATATAAGGTCATTTATAGGAATAACTAGGTATTATTACAGATTTATAGAGGGATTCTCAAAACTGGCATATTGCATAACTTCATTGCAGAAGAAGGCAGTGAATTTTTTATGGACAAAAATATATCAGGAAAGTTTTGAGGAGCTAAAACATTTATTTCCTGTGGCACCTATGTTAAAACTAGCAAACCCAAAAAAGGATTTGATGGTATGTATTGATGCTTGCTTGGAAGGCCTTGGAAGGGTGTTTATGTAAGATGGACACATGGTTGCCTACGAGTCTTGAAAACTAAAAGAAAATGAAAGGATTCATGTAGTTTATGATTTGGAGTTAGCATTGGCTATCCATAGACTTAAGATGTAGAGTGGGCACCTGATTGGTAAGAATTTTACTCTAGTAGCAGACCATATAAGCCTGAAATATTTTTTCATCCAACTTGACATGAGTGATAGGCACTCCAAATGGACGACATTCCTAAGTGAATATGGTTTTTACATCAAACAAATAGAGGGTGAAGAAAACAAGGTGGACGATGTGCTAAGTCAAAAGTTTGAAATAGATATGTGAGGTAAAATTAAACAAAATTCAAACAAATTTTGCTGAAAAAATAGAAAAGGAATCGATAAAATATCAAAATTATCATCAAATGCAAAACAACTTTAGGAATGGAAGTGTTCAAATAAAGTAGTTGGATTACAAATTAATGAAAAAGGATTGATGGTGTGTTAAAAAATAGTTTTTATTCCAAGTGAAGATGAAATTAAAAGATTAATATTGAATGAATATCACAAAATATCGTACACAACACATCTAGGATATTAGAAACTGATATCTCCTCCTAAGTAGAAAATTTTCTAATTAGATTGAAGAAAGTTGTTGAATACTTGGAAATGTGTCAAGGGCACCAGTTGGATGAGGTAGAGCACCAACATCCAATAATATTGTTGAACCCCCTACCTATACCATAGTGGAAGTGGCGGGTAATATTGATTGATTTATAACCGGATTACCTATAACAAGGAAGCATGACTCTATCATGGTAGTTGTAGATAAGTTGAATTAAGATTCCCATCTTATCCATTTAAAATATACCTACAAAGGTGCACAAAAAGAACAAGTCTTCAGGAAGAAATTTTTTTTACTTCATGGTGTACCTAAGACAATGATATTAGATAGAGACACAAAGTTCACTTCAAACTTTTGGAAAGCCTTTCTTTCTAGAATGGTTATACAACTAAACTTCAACACTGCATACCATCAACAAACTGATGAACGAAAAGTGAGGTCAACTAGGTTGTTGAAGACATGTTATATAGTATGTCGTGAACCAACTCATCACGTGGGAAGATTATATACCAATACTACACCAAGGGCACTTTTAAGACATTTTTTTAGGACAAAAGAAATCTTTTGTCTTAAAAAAAACACTTTTTATTTTAGTTATTTTACATTAAAATTTAATATCAATTGAATTGTACTAAATATAAAATTTAAGACAAAAGTTTGAGACAAAAATATTTTCAAACAAAACTTTATATTTAAGACAAAAATAGTTTAAGAAAAGAATATTTTAAGACAAAAGCAGTTTGAGACAAAAATATTTTAAGACAAAACTTTATATTTAAGACGAAAATAATTTAAGACAAAAATATTTTGAGACAAAACATTATATTTAAGAGAAAAGTAGTTTGAGACAAACATTTAAATACAAAACTTTCTATTTAAGACAAAAACAATTTAAGATGAAACTTTATATTTAAGGAAAAAATAGTTTGAGACAAAAATATTTTAAGACAAAACTTTATATTTAAGACAATGGCCACTTTAGATGAAACCTATTTAAGAAAATTAACAATTAAGACACAAACATATCAATTTAAATCAATATTATCTAACGACTGAAAATTTGACTCTCACTGTGCGCCCTAAGTCTCCTATTTTGCAGGCAACGACTGTCTTGCACCTATATCAAGCTTGCTATTTTAGATACCATTCATGTTATCTTATATGAAGACAATGATTTGTTGGGCTCTTTGTTTTGTGGGGGTAGTCAACTAAGAAGAGCACGACAACTTTACTGACAGGATTTATAGTACATCAATTCCTCTTTTGTCCCTTTCATATCTACTCATGCTATTAGAGACAACTTGTCTATCATTGCATTCGACACTGCTACATGGAGGGGCATTTTAAGACAATTTTTTAAGAGAAAAGAGATATTTTGTCTTCAAATTTTCAATACGAGGCACTAGTAAAAAAAGCTAAAGGTAAAGGATTAGAGGTCCATATTTACGTTGTTGATGGGTTCTTTAGGAAGTGGAGTGATGGAGGTCGACAAAAACTGATGGGATTCAGGGCGATGGAAGCCAGTAACAGAGGTGTGCTCCGTGAGAGGAGCGATGGAGGATCTTTTGTTGAACGTGGATAAGCAGTATCATAGTTGGAGTATCTTTCAGGGTCTCCATCAATTTTATTTTAATATGCATTTTTTTTACTCTTTCATTTACTTTGAATGCTACTTCTATCTATTGGTTGTTATTATAAGCACATTATTGTGCTCGAACTCTTGACTTTCATCAACAACATGGATTAGATTCACCTGAAGGATTCTTGAAAAATACAACAATTTTTTTTTTTTTATTTTACCTTTATTAAGTTGAGAAAAAATGAATTTCCACATCAGCATACAACTTGGATGCAATTAACTTGTGTGACATGCCTTGTGTCACCCAGTTTACTGAGTAAATTCAAGTTAGAGGACTTAGAGTTTAGTTAAGCATCTGTGATTGCTAATTTGTATCAATCAAGGTCAGTTATCTCAAGTTGTATTCAAGTAAACTAGTTTTAATTGTTGGAGGAACTCGTGGAAGGTCAGTTGTGCAGTGGGACTTCAATCAAACTCACTAATCATCTAGTTAACTAATCAATCATCCCAAAATAACTAGTGCATGCAAAGAATTTGATTTCCCTAGCTATGGTCGAGTTTCCAAGGCAGTGCAACGTTAGTTGCAGACTAGTCTTGAGTGTACAAGTGTTGCATGTAATGAGATGATCAGCCTTGGGAATTGAGCAATCCATTTTGGAAATTTTCCTAAATAATATGGTATAAATTTCTCGAGAAATTGCGCAAGGAAATACGGGCTCAAGAACAGGCATAAATTGACCCAGTTTGGGTCAGAGCTTCTCAATGAGTAGAGAGAGAGGTTATTCACTTGCAGGTTGTGCTAGTTGAGGAAAGCAATTGTAATGCATCTATGCTCAACATATTAATGTAAGCATAGATTGGGGTTTTTACCAGATTTCTTTCCCCAAGAAAGATACAGTGTGCATATGTGTTATTTCTTATTGCATGTCTGAAATTTGTGTTCTAAGTTTAGAATTAACATCCATATTGTAGTAGACTAGGTTTGTGTCTCGTAATTTTGATTAAAACTGCATGAGTAGTTGAAAATATATACCATAATTTCTACATGGTATTAGAGCAAGATTCACATTAGAGCAGGAATTTCAAAGTTGTTTCTCAGGAGGTTCAAATTTGTAGTTCAGTGTAGTAGGATCTCCTCAGAGCTGAGAACATGACCTTCAATGGGTTGAGGCTAGACTATTCCTTGGAATGCAACTCTAATTTCATTGCATGGAAGGATCACATGGAAGATGTATTCGATGACAATGGATTTCCAGAATACATCAAGGGAGATGTTACAAAATTAGCGAAATATGATGCCGAAAACCTTGCTCAGTGGAAGAAACATGTAACCAAGGCAAGGAGAATAATATTAGAGGGAGTACGCATGAGACCTATTGGAGGGAGTAAGAGAGAACATTGTCACCAATCTCCATGGCAAAGAAAATACTTATGCAGTGTGTTAGACATTAACAAATCTATTCCAGAATAGTACTAACCAGAGGAAGCTCGAGCTCAAGGATAAGCTTTGAAATATCAAGATGTAAAAGAATGACACTATCCCGTAGTATCTAAGTACGTTCACACAAGTTCATTATGAGCTTGCAATAGTTGGTGTTATTGTTTAAAAAGATGACATGGTAATCCTAGCCCTTTTGGGCATTCCCAAGAGCTGGCATAACTATCAAGATTCAGTGAATGGAAAGGAGAAACTATTGATTTGTGAACAATTGTGGTTTGATTTGGTACAGGAGGAAATAAGGTGGAATACTAGAGATGGGGCCTCATCCAACGGCAAGGATAAAGAAAACTTTGGATTGGTTTCAAAGGGAAAGAAGGGAAAAGGGAATAAATCTTAAACCAAACCAGAATCCAGTCAAGTGGGAAGGAAGAAATATCCATCAAAAATTAAATGCTTCCATCGTCATGAATGCAGGCACTATGCCATGAAGTGTCCACACAAAAATGCAAAAAAGAAGACCTTAGGAGGAGCAACGTATTAAACCTTGGCTTCACAGTTTGAGATTGACTTTACGCTTATCATATGCATGTCCAGCACAATGATGGGGAGTGTGTGGTACTTGGACTCAACTGCATCGTTCCACATGACAAGGTGTAAATATTTTTTTAGTGACTTGGAGGAGAAAGACCTCTATATGCATATTAATCTAGGGGATGAAAAAATTTACAATGTGACTGGTATTGGTACAGTCACCTTTCATAGGGAGTGAGGCTCCCCTCTCAAGCTGAAGTATGTCATGTTTTTCTAGGCGTAAAGAAAAATCTCATCTTTGTTGAATTTTTTGAAGACCATGGTTGTGAAGTGATATTCATCAAAGGAAAAGTGTTCCTGAGACACATAGCCACGGGATAGGTGAAGAATATCTTGGTTCGTGTGAAGAACGTATATAAGCTAGATGTGAAAGACTATGTTTCATTAAGCACTAAGCTGGAGAAACTGCAGGTCACGATGTCGATGAAGTTTCGCACAAAATACTTTGCCATTTGCATCATGGTACCTTGAATATTATACAACAAATAACTACTGGCCTCCCTAAAGGAGCACTTAATAGTAGGATGTACGCAAAGGATGTACATTACGGAAGTACATTAAATCCACATTCCATGATCGGGACAACAAAGCACATGCAGTCTTAGAAAGGATCCACTATCATGTTTATGGATCTTTCTCGACAACCTCCACTGTCAGACACAAATATTTTGTCATTTTTATTGATGACCTCTCATGGAAGTGTTGGATCTTCTTTATGTGCAAGAAAGATGAGACATTCTCCAAGTTCATAGAATTCAAGACACTGGTTGAAAAATAAGCTAGCAAGAAGGTGAAGGCTCTATTGTAGCAGCTGCAACACCCTCCAAAATTTTGGCCTGCACTTAAATTTTGGAACCTACTATGGATATTGCGATTGATTGTTCCTTAGTCACTTATTCTTAAGTTGATGATCTCAAGCTCCCGTTTTTTATATTAAGAGTCGTTCATTCTTTTATATCTACATAGAATGTGTCATCTTTGGGCATGGGGGTTATTGCTAGTCATTCAAAGGGAGTTTTGTTTTTCTTCAAGGGGAAATCTTTATGAGAATGGGTTGTCCTCACCACATAGACATGTTTCACAATCATTTCACACAATCTTACAGAAGTGTTGTCTTTATCCTCCCAAAGTCTACCATCGGAGCCGCACTTGTCGTAAGCCGCCACAAAGGTTGTTTCATTAAGCGAAGTATATGTTAAATGTTCTGGATGGTCTATATTGTATCGCTAAGTTTGTGATCATAGTCAAGTTTTGTCACTATTCACATCAGTGCCATTGATCCCACACTTAGCCAAATTTCAAAGTTTCCTTAGCAACCTAGCCTTATCGAAGTTTCCTTAACTGCACACTTCACATATGTAACCGTCAATATTTTCCCTTGGCTATTGGAACTATGCAATGCGTAGAAATCCCAACTTCCCTTAACATTCAAAACTACGCAGTCGTTTCCTCCAATCTCATTCCCTCAGTCGGAATCCGTTATCTCTAGAAAATGTGTAGTTTTGTACCTTGACTACCCAGTCTACCTTGCATTCTGAAACTGCATATATGTGCCCTCCGAGGGCCTCATATTATAGCAGTACCTTGCATCCTAAAACTGTGTAAATGTGTCCTCCCAGGGCCTCATTCTGCAACAATCACGATCTGCTGAAACTACACAATTATGTCTCTCAGGGGCCACGAAGAAGGATGACATGACAAATGACTCTCAAGGAGATGAGGAGAAAATTATGTAGACCAAGGAACCCAAGGTATGATAGAATATTGGTATTGTATGAAAAATCCATCTGATGCATAACCCTTTGGAGGCTAGGTATCAAAAACAAGGCACATGTTTTGGAATACACCTCTTACTGTAGCTTAAAAGATTTCTTATCATTGTCGTATCATTATGTCTTCAATGACATGCATGGTTGTAAGAACTGAATGTCATTCCATGTGTTTCCTCTACATGTCTTGCTTCCTTTCACTTGCTTATTAGATAGATTAGAAGATCAAGAGTATTACCACTTGTTTATTTAAGCTATGGAGGTTGTGACCAAAATGATCTTATCACTAACCATGAACGATGCAAGGAATCCTAAGTTGGATGAAAGATGTTTGATGATATCTATATAGTTAGTACACTACTTTGATTAAGTGTATCTTGCATGTACCCTCAATGGTTGTTAGATTTGGCTACATATTGCCAATAGTCTCTTAGCTCTTTCCTTATAAAGCAGGGGAAGGAATTTCCTTCAACCTGATTTGTTCAAGGATCTTCATAGAAAGTATAGAGCTAAGAGAAGGAGATGTGGAATCTCACTATCAAACTCTTAAAAATACTTTGCATGTTTGAATATATCCAAATGATCAAGCTGCCACTCAACAACATTGTCAATATTGGAATAGTCAAGAAGATAACATCTCTAGATATTATAAACTTCTTATTCACTTCATCGTAGGGATGGTATTCTTTGGAGGTATGAATACCCAAATAAGATACATTTGTGACTCCTTGCACTGAGTTTTTTTATTTGTTCCTTAGGTATGAAGGCATAAGAGGAGGAAGCAAAATCCCTGAGATGCCTCGGCAAAGGAATGTGGCCATACCACATTTCATAGGGATTCTTGTTTCTGATAGCATGAGATGGACATATATTCTTTATATACACAACACATAGAACCACATCAGCCCAAAACCTTATGAACTTAACATGTGAACAATGCCAATTTCATAGTGAAAGTAATACATTCTAGTGAACTATGTGTTGAAAAATGCAGCAAGAAATTCACAATTTGACTTTTCCTTCATTAAATTGAAAAAATTGAAATTTCCACATCAACAGACAACTCCGATGATGTTAGCCTATGTGATATGGTTTGCGTCACCTAGTTTACTCAGTAAGTTTAAGTTGGAGGATTTAGAGTTGAATTCTACATATGTGATTGCTAATTTGCAGAAATCAAGGTCAATTATCTGAGGTTGTTGTCACGTAACTATTTCTAACTTTTGGAGGAACTAGTGGAAGGTCATTTAAGCAGCGAGACTTAAGTCAAACTCAGTGATCATCTAGTTAATTGATCAATCAACCGAAAATAGTTAGGGCATGTAGAGAGGTCGAGTTTTGTAAGATTCATGGATATTCCAAGGCAGTTTTAATTTCTTGTAGCTCACAAATTTGCAAGAACTTACCGTAACTATGGTGGAGGTGGTAGCTTGAGTAGGAGCTTCTTGTGAAATTGGAGAGGGAATGATTGTTGGTAGCATTAATAGCCTACAAACAATTTTTTTGTAGCACACTTCAATTTTTTGGGTATGATTTTTTAGGGTGGATAAATTTTTTTATGCTTTTTGGTCATGCACGTCCTCACTAACTATCTTAGGATGTCTATAATAGTTCCTTGCATGCACGTCCTAACTAAATATGCTTTTGGATGTATGTACTAGTTGCTTGCAAAATTCTATTCATTAAGGCTTAACTACTTATGATCTTAGCTGCTCACAATAGTCTGATAGTTTATATCACTCTCCAAATCACCATTCCTAAAAGGATCCAACAAAACAACTTGAGAGGAAGATGAGAATGGCACACTCTTATTAGAACTAGCCTAGAACTAGTGCAATTGTATGGTCCCAATGGTTTTAGAGTTGTACTAGTCTAATTTGGTGGTTCAGATTGGCTAAGATTGGTCTTGTATTGACCTGGCCTTAAAACACTAAAGTGACTAGTTCTCTACTAAGCTGACCAATTCTGAAGAATGTAGTGCAACATAGCTAATGACCACTAAATATTATCTTTTTAATAAAAATTAGTTAAAATAAAAAAATATATCTGAAGCCTAGGGCCCTACAAAACCTAACCCTAGTAATTAATGGTAATAATTAAGTTTTAAAGTAAGAGTAAAAGTTGATGTTCTCCTTATCTTTCCTTTTTTAAATGGAAAGATAAGGATAATGTGAAATTTTACTTAAATTTTTAATATTAACATTGATTGTTTCAGGTTGTTTCAGAGTGGTAACTATTTGAACTACTTCTTTGTAATGATTCTTAGACTTTCACTTCCAATTTTTCATGTGCATTTGTTGCATAATCATCTTCCTTGTGCGTCTTTGCAGTAGAAGTTGATCATTAATCCATTGCAAGCACTTGATCTAGGCTAGGGAACCTTCAACTACCCCTCCCAAGTTTCTCCTCAACATTGAAATTTTCTTTGGAAGCAGGCTTTCGTTTTATCCATTAGATCATTTTTTCTGCTGTGACAGTCCAAAAACACCCCTGCCAGCATATGCTTAACAATCCATCTCATCTTTACTGCTACCTTATAAACACTCTTAAATCTTGTGTCTCCAATATAAAAGAGGAAGAACCAGAAAGGGCCTTCTTAGCCCTCTTCTCAGCACACAATATGTTTAGCTTCTCTCTTATGCTTACACTCTAGTCTTCTCACAGCTTCGGAATGGAAAATCTTAAACACATTCTCATGATGTGCATTTAGGAAGACATAATTCACTGTTTCTTTGCATCAAATTACCCCGATAGCATACCCTTAACCTTTACATGCAACCATATATTTTCCTTGTGGATGACTATTAAGCTTCCCATCCCTATTTTGCCTCCCTCTCTTACCCTCATGAACGTGATAAGTTGAATTTAATAAATCTCACTATATATCAAATAAAAAATCCATCCAACTGGGTAGATTGAGTTGAGATCCTTTTAGAAACTAAATCCACCCCTCCATAATGATATAGCCCTCTGCAACAATATCATCATGTTTTCTTCGATATCTATCATTCCCATGATCACAATACATTTCATACTCCTTCACTTACATCTTTTGTAATGTCATCATTCAGATCACTTATACTTTGTTGTATTGTTGCTTGTGTTATGATTTTCATTAATGGAAATGTCTCCCTAGTAGGCATGAGTAACCAAATTCAAGTTCTTATTGAACTCTTCTGTTAACATACTTAATTTTAATTTTGACCTATTCGGTTTCAAATTCTAGTGTGGTTGGTTTACTGGTTTACAACTAGCATTCACCAAGTGGTTATTGATGATCATAGTTAGTTTAGAGTGAATGTTGGACTTTGCCTTGAAAGCCAAGACCTAAGAATATGCAATTAAAAGATAATATGACTATATAGAAGGAGAGGGAGACTATTGGATTTCATCTCCCAATGTCTCTTCATCTTCTATCTTCCTTTATTTTTTGCTATTTAGAATATTGACATAAGTTTTCCTAATCCCAAAGATTCGGTGTCAACATTTCCAATATTTGTGAGCCTATACTAATGCTGCAAATGCACCTCATCACATAATTAGTATGTGATCTATTCACCTATATGGTCCTCAAAATCATTCTAACATCATGTTGTCCACAATATTCATCTGGACTTACTATGAAAGTCATGTGCATCAGCTAGCACCTCCATGGATATAATCGTTTCCGCCAAGATATCCTCAAGCTTATTAATACACACTTTAATATTGCTAATGTCTCTCAATTTGTAGCGTTAGGTCATTCAACTACTTCTCACCTGGTCCATTTGTGTCTGAGGCCACTAGTTTGCTCTATTACTGAGTCACAAGGAAGACACTTGCACACCTACCATCATCATCCTACTCACAATAGGCACCAATTGTGGGGTTAGGCATGAAAGGATAGCCAAAGAGTCTAAGTGTGAAGGAGTGACTACCTTCTTTAGGAAGGAGAGTTCATAATTGTAGATGATGTGACGTCGTGGTTTCGATTCTCATCCAAACAACTTAAAGATCACCATTACGGAGTGAAAAAGGGAATGGAGAACATGTGCTTCTTGCTTAAGAGACGATGAAGATAATAAAATTTTTGATGTCATTATGAAGTAGGTTCATTGGTTTGAGAACCATTTGGTGGATGGTGAGGAGAAACATACTTATGCTTTCAAGGTATTATGTCAAGCGAGTCTAGTTACAAATTAAAGGACATTTTTGTGAGAACATTTGCTTTTTTACTACAAGAAGCATTGACATTAATCCTATAATTAATGATTTGATAAGGTTAGTGGAGGAAAATAAAATTATCCTTGAGGACATGGCTTGTTGGTAGGAAGTAATATATAGAAAAATAAAAGAGAAAGACACAAAAAACTTTACAGCAAGATCGACATAATTAGGGAAGAGAAAAAATGATGAAGTATTTGACAATCCAGGGTTGTCATCACAATCTAAGGAAAAAGAGTAGAAATATGAATAGGTGTTAAATGCGACAAAGAATGTTTTAATTATTTATGAGTTCTTGCTCCAAAAAAGAGCTACAAGTGATAATGAGCTAATAAGTTTCAGGTTCCTCTTCATCCCAAGTACATACATGACATGTTTTAGATGAAGATGGGAGTCTGACTCCCTCTTAAAGGTTACGATAACAATTCCTTTGGTATTGTACCAACCATCATCCACAATTTCTATGTGCATCTCGAGATCCTTCTGATCTAGGGTAGTAAAGAATTCTTTACATCATGTCGTATGGAACAAGGCATCTGAATATAGATACCACGGACTCCCCATTATAGTGGTGTGCATACATGCAATGAGGGTGAAGCCTAATTCTAATTGTGAGGCAAGTGCTTCACCTCTTGCTGCTCTTGAATGCTTCTTCTTATACTTCTTGTGTGAACACTTTCTTGCATAGTGCCCACATTCATGGAAGTGAAACATTTTATCTTGCTCAAGTCCTTCTTCTTGCAATTTTTCTGATTAGTCTCTCACTTTCTTTGGTCCTACTTTCCCTTGCCCTTATTTCCATTTCCAATGAAGGAAAAATTATCTTCCCCCTCAGTTTTGGATGTTCTTCCATCTCTAGTATTCCGTTGAATTTATTCCTACACCAAATCGGACCGAAGTCTCTCCCAATTTGGTAATTTTTCCCTTCCATTTATAGAGTGCTAATAGCTATGTCTATATTTTAG
This sequence comes from Pinus taeda, assembly GCA_000404065.3. Classification (NCBI taxonomy): domain Eukaryota; kingdom Viridiplantae; phylum Streptophyta; class Pinopsida; order Pinales; family Pinaceae; genus Pinus; species Pinus taeda. The sequence continues at coordinate 15,339 of APFE031691444.1, read as the reverse complement.
AATCCTTAGGAGGGCTAGGACCACTAGTTCTCTAGAGGGAATATTTTCTCCAACTCCTCCAAGCTCATCCCGACACTGAATGAACCTGGAGAGTAATGTGAAATGATTTCTCTTTTCTACAATCAGATGTTTCTGAGCTTGTCCCTCAATTCTAATTGTATTGGTGTGTTAGGATTCAAAGTAAATTTTCCTTCCACTTATTTAGAGAAAGAAATCTAGTTCAGAAATCTAGTTTAGAAACAAAGATAGTTTAGAAATCTAGTTTAGAGAAAGAAATCTACTTTCACTATGGTAAGGGGTCAAATAAGAAATCATCTTTTTGCAAGGAAATTCCAAATACATTATCAGATTTGTTTATTGGTTGTCATTTATTAATATGAGCACGCAATTGAAGAATGGAAATGGCATCCAAACGAGAGACCATGAAATTAACAAACCTTGGATTTGGTGTGAGATCTTTGCCTTGTACCCTCATTTTCTTAAGAGTTTCTCCTATGACATGGACGTGAAAAAGCCTTTATGTGATATATTACATGAACTATAGATGATGAAAATTAATGTCACTCATAGCTTTATCTAGTTTGTCTTGTGCTAGAAATATCAACATACCATTCCATTTTCTATGCAAAATCATTAGAGAAGTGGGTGGACATGCAAAGGGCTTTTTTCGTGATATATTACGTGAACTATAGATGATGAAATTGAATGTCACTCATTGCTTTATCTAGTTTTTCTTGTGCTAAAAATATCAACATACCATTCCATAGGTGAAGATACTATTAAGACCCCCTAGAGGAACCATTAATGAAGATGATCCAAAATAATAAGCACAACACCCTAGCCCATAGAGGCTTGGTCTCATGGCTAGCAGGCAATCTGCTAAGTCATCCATGCCATTGTGTAGGTCACAAGTTCGAGTCTCGTCTTAACCAAGGGTTGTTCTTGCGGGTTGGGCGGTTCCTCCTAAAGGTTATAGTGGTAGTTGGTGGGATTCGACCCCATGTAACGTGAGTACGATACCATTCTCATTGCCAATTCTACTAGTCAACAAAAAAAAAATAATAAGCACAACACCCTTCTTCCAAAGTATCTTCATCCCATCATGATCTAGTTTAGAAAGAAATATAGTTTAGAAAGAAATCTAGTTTAGAAATATAGTTTAGTGAAAGAAATCTACTTTCACTATGGAAAGGGGTCAAACATGAAGTTATTTTTTTTGCAAGGAAATTCCAAATATATTATCACATTAGTTGATTGGTTTTCATTTATTAATATGAGCATGCAATTGAGGAACGGAAATGGAATCCAAACGAGAGACCATGAAATTAACAAACCTTGGACTTGTTGTGAGATCTCTGCCTTATACCCTCCTTTTCTTAGGAGTTTCTCCTATCATATGGTGAAACATGTATCACAACATAGACTATATTTTTTTTTTTTTTCTATGAAAAATCATTAGAGAAGTGGGTGGACATGCAAAGGGAATTTTTTGTGATATGTTAGATGAACTATAGATGATGAAAATCAGTGTCACTCATCGCTTTATCTAGTTTGTCTTGTGATAAGAATATCAACATACCATTCCATAGGTGAAGATATTTTTAAGATCCCCTAGAGGAACCATTAATGAAGCTGATCCCAAGTAATAAGCACAACACCCTTTGTCAAATGTATCCTCATCCCAACATGATCTCTCACACTACTATGTGATATTCCATATATTTTCTTTATTGATGCTTATGGATCTTATGTCACCACGAACTTAATACATCCTCCTAATCATATTTTCACTCCCTATATAGAAATCTTAATAGTAAATATGAATTAACATTTGCCATAATAATAATGGATATAAAAAAATGCAACTGGAAAAGAATCTAATTCTTCTAAATGAGAACCAAATGTAACTCTAACACCCTTTACATATTTTGCATGATCAAGTTTTGTTTTAAACACATTTTCAATTCGTCTAAATGTATTTTCCTATATTTGTTCAATAATTTGTGTGTATTATCTTAATATTAAATATTCATTAACCTTTGCCATAATAGTAATGGATATAAAAAATGCAACCGAAAAGAATCTAATTCTTCTAAATGGAAACCAATTGTAACTCTAGCACCCTTCCTAAATTTTGTACGATCAAAAGTTGTTTTGTTTCAAACTCTTTTTCAAGTCGTCTAAATGTATTTTCCTATAGTTGTTCAATAATTTGTCTATATTATCTTAATATTAAATATGCATTAACCCTTTTTATAATAATAATGGATATAAAAATGAAAGTGGAAAAAATCTAATTCTTCTAAATAAAAACCAATTGTAACTCTAACCCCCTTTATATATTTTGCATGATCAAAAATTGTTTTGTTTCAAACTTTTTTCAAATCATCTAAATGTCTTTTCCTATAGTTGTTTAGTAATTTTTGTGTAATCTAATTCTTTTAAACAAGAACCCATTGTAGCTCTAACCCCTTTATATAAATGAGAACCAATTGTAACTTTGGCCCCCTTTATATATTTTGTACGATAAAAAATTTGTTTTGTTTCAAATTGTGTAAATGTCTTTTCCTATAGTAAAACTAGAATTTGTGCAAATACACACAAATTTCCCATATCCCTTTCGATTTCCTATTCTTTCTACTCGCTCAATTGGCTCAATAGAGGGGAGCCCATAACCAAAGGGTGGATTTCCTATTCATGCTATTCACTCAATTGATTCAATAGAGGGGAGCCCATAACCGAAGGGAAAGATGGAGAGAAACATGGAGATTGCCAGAAGCCATAGAAGCCACAGTTATCCTTCTTCATCCTGACACTATTAGTGAGACCACATGATTTTCTCTAAGCATCCATGGTGTGCATAGTTTTGAAGGAAGTGCTCAAGAAAAAATACCAAAAGCTCATTTCCCGTGCACTCCTCCTTTCTCTCATTTTTCCTCTTCAAACGCATAGTAGAGACCTTAAATATTTCTAATTGTATGGATCAATTACAGGACCAAGATGTCTAGTTGGCCTCCAAATACCTTAAAAAACTAGTTAGGGAACCCTAACCAACCACAAGAATGTATTTAAAATCTAGGGTTTGTAGGGTTTGTGAATAAATGTACTTTGTTGGAGGTTGTTTCCACTTCCATACCCAATTTGAAGGATTTAGGTATTAAGGACTTGGTGGTGTTGAAGTAGCAATAAGTGGATCAACTTGAATAAGTCCCCTACATAGGCGAGTAACTAGCATTATGTATGAAATTTGACTTTGTTCTAGTTTAGTCAACAAACCCAGCAATGTTCAACAATCAACTCAACCTTGTGTTCGCACCATGACACCAACCTGTAGGATCTCAGATTTGTGGCAACTCGCTAGAATTTGTAGGCATGAATTTAGGAGACATGAAGTCCACTTGCTGGATGCAGTCAAGACTAACAACTCAGTCAAGCTTTCATGTCACAAATGCCAGTAGTCTGGAGGCCACAGTTGTGATTCAAAGGTGGAATGGAGCTTGGCAGAGGTGAAAATTGAGTTTAGGGTTGTCTTTTAAGACTTTACCTTTCTTTTTGTTAATTGTTTTATATCCATGCGTTGAACCCCAATCAAACTTCAATGAATTTTGGTGATTTGTTTCTAGTTTTCTCACATATTCATGTTCATCGTGAGGTTCAACGATCTCAAATTTTAATCTAACAAATTTGGAGTATAACCAAATTGGGAAATTTTGGGCTTAAATAATCAAGTTCACCAAACCTGATGACTTAGCCCGAATGACATCCTTATTTATAGTGACACTTAATAAGAGCACCTTCACCGTGTTATGCAAGTATTTCTGTAGATTCTCAGGGAATATATGTTCTATGCTTTCCCTGGAAAGTGTTCATTTGTAATAGAGCCAATTCTGTATCTAAATTTCGTGATTGATGACTCAAGAATATTGGGGTCTGGAGAATATATAAATCATCCAAGATTAGCCTCATTATAGATACCTCATATAGCTCCACAACCTCCTCAGACTTGCTAACTCTTGAATAAATCTCTTGCCTGGTTTTATGCCCATTACTTGGAACCTAAATTAGATATTCAAGGGGAATAACAAGTAGCTCGCCTTCCCTTCATTTAATAAGAAATAATGGGTTTTAACAGCCTAAGCAACAACTCCACTCCACACCACCCCTTGTGATTTATAATCTCAATCAGTGATCTCATATCAGAACAAATGTATCCAACTATGCAAAGGGTGTCATTCTTATGTGGCATTGCCATTATATCTTTCCATTATAAAACTTTCAATGGCATAGTACAATGATCTTACACTTTTGACCTGCATGGCATTGAGAAAATTATTTACAATGGAACCATTAGGTAGGGATGAATCATATGATATGCAATTATTTGTGTAACCTGTAGGTTGTAGGTTGTCACTTTATAGTTTTTGGAATTTAGAGGCCATTTAGAGCCTTCATGTATATGTATTTTGTTTTGCATATGTATCACACTCAGTGTCATTTTCTATATTCAACTTTACATGCTAAATACATGAGAAAACTTTGATATTCGGTGTATAATTGTTTCGATTTACATGAATATACATAAATAATTTTTTATTAAAATTTGTAACTTTTTAGACAACTAATAATAAACCAAATTCACTGGTTGGTTATGGTCGAGTTCTATTTTAGTCTTAGTCTAACCCTCGAGGCTGGTTTCAGTTTTGGTTCTGATAACTTTAACAAAAATATGATAATTTCAGAAGAGAACCTAGTCACAAGGTAGGATGAATAGAACAAAGTTGAGATAAATGAAGTATTAGTGAGTTACAAACAGATATTTAAGGGAAACAAAATCATAGGGATATCCATGTCGTTAAGGACTTAATTTAAGAGTAAAAGAAGAATGTGTTTTGTAATGATGACATGAATGGAAATGGAAATGCATGCACATGAAAGAAATGGCTAAGCACACAACATACAAAAGCATAAAACCAGCATGATGGCCTTGTCCAAAATTCAAACAATAAAGTGTTGATGTTTTGTAGCTCAGGTAGGTACTTTTGCACAGACCTAAGTGTCTAGGCCTCTCAAAGTTGCCTAATATACCATTAACCTTAGCAATTACTTTAGTGATTAAAGTAATTTATTTCATAAGACAAGGCAGATAAAATTGACATAGTTGACTTCAGGATTGTGCAGGGTGTACAATGGGCAGCTTTGTTGCACAAATGCACAACGAGGCCAGGCGGAAAATCCCATAAAATAAAAATCGTACGTATCCCCTCCCCAACACTAGGCCAAAACCGTACTTCCTATTTTCTAGCCACCGGCAAGACGCTCAAAGAGTTTGCTAAATTGCTTGACCTAGAGTTTGAGTTCTATCGAGTGTTAAAACATATGAGTTAGGTGGAATTGACTGCTTTGGAAATTGAGCAAGATGAATGAAATGCAGTAAATTTTATGTTAGAGTTATATAATTTTTTTGGAGATTCCCTTGAACCCTAGTGAAAATAATGAAATTAGCTCATTCACTATCCCCCAGAGTCGTAACACTTGGGGGAATATGAAGCTCAGTTAAATGCTTTCCAGTTCCAAGTTTGATTTCGAAATGCTTTAGAATATTTCTCTGCATTTTTTGAATCTATGGAGCCCAACATGGCAAGGGATAGTGCAGAGTAGTTGAATGTGGAGAAGCTCTTCTTCTTAGAGAAAATAATGGGAGTTGTAGCTTTTTAAAGAGCCAAAAGAAAAGTCATACTTAAAGGAGGGATCAGTGGCATATTCTAATGGAATTAGTGGGATTCAAATTTACCAATTTAAGTCATTATGGAAGGATCCAAGATCAAATTATTCTCTATAATTATTGTGAAGCATATTCTCTAGATGAATCCTCGAGTTTCTTCTCCTTGGCATGAAAAAATTGGCCCCTCCTCACTGTCTGGTCCTAAAGCTATTGCTAGTCTCTAAGAATCTGGCAATCCATTGCATAGTGCCAATTGATTATTTAGTATACATAGAACACTTGTTGCATAAAGGATGGAAATCAAATTATGCTTTGTGTACATAGATACACATTGTGACTGTAAATAAAGGTTATATCATGATCACGTGAATATGTCTATAATTTTTCTCCTCCCTCTTTGCTTTAGTAATATTAGTTCTAGCACATGTCATCCATCACATGGAAAACAATTCTTACCTGGGTAGACCAATTATTTCTTGTATGCAAGAGGAAACGGTGGGATGATTGACCTCTATTATTGTTGGGGTGCATGAAAACTTGGTAACCCTCAATTAAATCAAGGGCTTAGGAAAATAAAGGATTGACAAAAAACCTCTCATCACATTCTTCCTTGTTTTTCACCACTCTCACTTATTCCAAGTTTCTCTTCAATTATATATGTAGAGAAAGTCTTGCAAAGTCTCCATTACCTAAAAATCAAAGTCTCTGTTTTATGGAATGTCCCTCAAATCCCTTATGTAGCCAGAGTTTTCTATTTTAAATAATAACAACTCTAAATGCTTTCTTTCAAATATGCAAAATATCTATTGATTGGCTTGCCTAGCAATTTCTTTGCTTTCTGATGCATGCTATATCTTTATCATCAAAATTTTCAAAAGTACTAGTTTTTTAGGAAGTCATGTTGATTGTAAGCTCCTATTAAGTAGCACCGAGACTACAAATTTTGTTGAGGCAAACTGAGTAGCACTGGGATACATTCCTTATGAAGGCTTATGATGCAGCTTCTCTCATCTTCCAGCAAAAAAAGAATGGTAAAGTTGATTCAATATTAAAAGCAATGAAGGGAGGATTGGAATAGTTTAATTTAACTATCCATATGAGTTGAATAGTTGAAATGTGTTAGTTTGTTGAAAATGTATTAGATATTTCACTAGTTAAAAAAATACCTCGAGAAATATATCTTATGAAGCCAAATTTATGTCACAAAAGTATCCTACCACTAAAAGGCAACAAAGGCAAGAATTTGACCCCAATAGTGTCCATGTTTTCACTTAACACTAACACCTCTAATCTCTCCAATGAAATGGTGCTTTAGCTGTCTCATGAGAGGACATGCTTGACACCTTTCTTTCCATAAGATGGAGACGCCCATCAGTCTCTTTAAATCCTTCACGCCTCTTCGATATTCCATTTATCCTAAAAAGGACCTCTTTTCAATGCAGAGGGACAAAGAAAACACCAAACTCAACAACAATTCATGCCTGAAAACTTTTGGTGAACCCAGAGTTCCACATCATGCTTTTGTAAAATCAAAACCATGTTGTAGATCCTTAATGGCTGAAAACAATTCTATTTCCATAAATATAAAAGTGAAGATTGCTTCTTTTATTCAAACATAAGACCTTTATTTTTGTTAATTGTTTTATATTCATGATTTGAACCCCAATCAAACTCCAATGAATTTTGATGATTTTTTTCTAGTTCGCTCACATATTCAAGTTCACCTTGAGGTTCAGCGATCTCAAATTTTAATCTAACAAATTTGGGATCAAACAAAATTTGGCAGTTTTGAGCTTAAAGAATCAAGTTCATCAATCCAGATCACTTAGCCTGAATGACATCCTTGTTTACAGTGACACTTAATAAGACCACCTTTACCTTGTGACATAAGTATTTATGTACACTCTCCGGGAATATATGTTCTATGCTTTCCCTGGAAAGTGCTCATTTGTAACGAAGCAAATTCCGTATCTAAATTTCATCATTGATGACTCAAGAATACCTGTGTCTAGAGAAAATACAAATCATCCAGATTAGCCTCCTCATAGATACCTCATATAGCTCCATAACCTCCTCAGACTTGCTAACTTTTAAATAAAGCTCCTAATTGGTTTTCTGCCCATTACTTGGACCCTAAATTAGACACACAAGTGGAATAACAAGAAGCTTGCCTTCCCTTCCTCTAATAAGAAATAATGACTTTTAATAGCCTAAGCAAAAACTCCACTCCATGCCACACCTTGTGATTTTTAATCTCAATCAGTGATCTTATATTAGAACAAATCTATCCAAATATGCAAGGGGTTTCATTCTTATGTGGCATCGTCAGCATATCTTTCCATCATAAAACTTTCAATGGCATAGTAAAATGATATTACACTTTTGACCCGCAAGGCATTGGGCGAGTTATTTACAATGGCACCATTAGGTGGGCATGAATCTAATGATATGTAGTTATTTGTGTAGCCTGTAGGTTGTATGTTATGAAACCAGCTCAAGAAAAGATAGAAAAGATAGATCGATGCCTTAGAATTCAGCCTCTTCAACGGGGAAACCTCCTTTAGATTACATAAATGAACAATTCTTTGATGATTCAAATGAAAAAACCTCCTTTCTATATATAGGAGTCTACGGAGTCACAATATAACCTAGCCAACCTAACAATAATAATATAAAGCCACAAAAATAACAATAGAGGGATTCCATGGGGCACAGTAATAACAATATGGGGATAATAGGGGCACAACGATATTTATAAGGGATGCAACTACAATAGTAATGGGTTAATCACTAGCATTATAGGGACCAAACATGCCCCTCTCCTTCAAAAAAGTGTTGTCATCAACGCTTGAGTATTTATTGATGCTTCTGTATAAAATTATCATCCTCCCATGTGGAATCTTCCACGGATAAGTTCTTCCACTTGATAATATACTCCAAAATTCATCAATTTCTTAGCTGTCGAGTTCTTGTTTCTATGACTACTTTCAGTTCTAATATAATTTTTCCTTCCTCGTCAAGTTCTGGCAATATTGTTTGGACTAGGAGCTTGTCGCCTATAACCTTCTTTCAACATGAAACATCGAAAACTGGGTGCAATCGAGAAGCTGCAGGAAGCTCCAATTTGTATGCCATAGTACCAATATTTTGCAACACCTTGTACGGACCATAATACTTTGGTGATAATTTATTATCCTTCTTAACTTTCTTGAGGGACATTTGCTTATATGGTTGTAGCCGTAGGAATACCCAATCATTTACATCAAAACTTCTTTCACTACGATGTTGATCTACCTGTTGTTTCATTCTATTCTATGCGAACACGTGGTTTTCCTTAAAGAGTTGGCGGACTTGTTGTTGATGTTCGATGTGATGTTCCATTGCTTGAACCTTAGAATTATCTCTTAAATACGATGTGATGGATGGTGGCTGATATCCATAAAGTGCCATAAATGGGGTTATTTTTGTTGTTGTACAGAAGGAAGTGTTATACCACCATTCAGCCAGAGGCAACCATTTGACCCATTGTGTTTGTTTATCAGATACAAAGCGATGAAGATATCCTTACAAACATCTGTTTACTATCTCAGTTTGCCCATCAGATTGAGGATGATAAGATGAGCTATGAGCTAACTGAGTACCAAGACAAGAAAATAATTTTGTCCAAAAATTTCCCGTGAAAATGGGATCTCTGTCACTTACAATAATCTCTGGGTTTCCATGTAGCTCTTGAATTATTTCCATAAATGCAGTAGAAATTATATTGGCTTTAAATGGATGAGATAATGCACAAAAGTGTGCATAGTGGGTAAGTCTGCCAACTAGCACCATGATGATAGTATTTCCCTCAGACTTGGGTAAACCTATGATAAAATCCATTGAAACCTCCTCCCAACATTAGCCTGGAATGGATAACGGTTGCAATAGACCCGGTGTCTTAATTGTTTCAACTTTATTTTGTTGCCAAACCAAACATTCCGCCACAATTTTTTGAATCTCCAATTTAAGGGCATCCCAAAAAATTCCTTCTTAACCTTGTGGTATGTTTCTAAAAATCCTGAGTGCCCTCTTAAGGGAGAGGTGTGCAATTCCATAAGAATATTTTGTTTTAGTTGGGAATTCTTACCGAGGTATAAGCGATCTTTATACTATAAAGAATCACTTTTCCAACTAAATGTATAAGACATATTGGAATCTTGTTGTAACTTTTGAATAAGTGCACACACTTCTTCATCATTCTTCCATTACTCCCTTGCTTCGTTTATCCAATCTGGTTGGAGAATAGAAATGGCACACAACAATGCCTCCACATCCTCATCCTTTCTTGAGAGTGCATTTACCACCACATTTTGCTTCCCTTTTTTGTAGATGATTTCAAAGTCATAGCCCAACATCCTTGTGACCCACTTTTGTTTCTCTTCAGAGGATAATCTTTATTCTAAAAAGTATTTAAGTCTATCATGATCTATTTTTACCTTGAAGTGTCTTCCCATTAGGTAGGGTCATCATTTCTTAAGTGCATGGAGTATTGCCAACATTTCCTTCTCATAAATAAATTTGTGTAAAAACTTTCCCTTGATTGGATGACTTTCAAAACCAATAGGTTTTTCATCTTGCATTAAAAAAACACCAATTCTATTTCCTAAAGCATCACATTCCACAATAGAGGTTTTTGTGAAGTCCAGTGTAGCTAAGACTAGTGCTTGGCACATTACCTCATTAAGATGTTTGAAGGCCTTTGTTGCTTCTGGAGTCCATGAAAATGCATCTTTCTTCAATAATGTTGTTAGAGGTGCTGCTATTCTCCGATAATTCTTAACAAACTTGCAATAATACCCTATCAACCCGAGAAATCCTCGCAGATGCTTTATGGATGGGGGATTTTCCATTCCTTAATGGCTTTAATTTGCTAGGGTCTACCTTAACTCCTTCATGAGATACAATATGACCCAGATATTCCACCTCTTGTACTCCAAAGAAACATTTGGATCTTTTTGCATATAATTGTTTTTCCTCCAATAGTTGTGGCACCCTGTCAACATGTTCAACATGATCCTTCCAAGACTTGTTGTAGATTAGTATATCATCAAAAAATACTAACACAAATTTTCTAAGGAATGGTTTGAAAATGGAAGTCATCAAACCTTGAAATGTTGAAGGTGCATTGGTAAGGCCAAAAGGCATGACCAAAAATTCATAATGACCCTCATGAGTTCTAAATGTTGTTTTTGGAATGTCTTCAGTCTTCATTCCGATTTGATGATATCCAACTTGGTGAAGTAAATTAATCCATGCAATTCATCTAGTAATTCATCAACGACAGGAATGGGAAACTTAACTTTAATTGTGAGCTTGTTGAGCTCCCTATAATCTAGACACATGCACCATGATCCATCTTTCTTGTGCACTAATACTGCTAGAGCAGAGAAAGAAGTTTGACTTAGTTGAATTATACAAACCTATAGCATTTCTGCAACCATACATTCAATTTCACTCTTTTGGGCATAGGGATATCTGTACGGCCTGATGTTTGGAGGAACACTTATTGGAATCAAATGAATAGCATGATCATGATCACGAATAGGTGGGAGACCTTTGGGAGTCTCAAATACCTTGGGAATGATTATCCAGGACTTTTTTGGAGATCTGGAGAAATAGATGATTCCAATGTGGAAACATCTAGCGAACATAATTGTGCAATTACACCTCTTTGTTCCCTTTTTAGAAGCTTTGTCATACTGTTAGAGTTGATTATCTTTCCCGGTTTCCCTACAATACCCCTTAATTCAACTTCCTTTCCTTCCACAGAAATTTCATGAAAAGTTCTTGAAAATTAAAAGCTATTGTACCCAAGGATTGTAGCCATTAGACTCCTAGTACAACATCAACACCTCCCATTGGAATGGAAAGCATTGGGCTAGTCAATACATATTCTCCCATCGATAACTTGATATTATAGCATTTTCTAGATAAATTTATTGTTCCTCCATTTGCAACCTATTAGAGTCGGTCTAGTTATCCCTCCATCAGAGATCAAAAGCTCTTTTTTGCATTTCATGTTTTAGGTGTCTCATCTGTTTGATCAGTTGCATTTCGTTAGGCATGCCATAACTCTGATGGAGTGGTTGTGTGTCACTCATTCCCCTCGTGCATATCACTGCTGGTTTAGCATGAGTCATAAAGCTTCACAAGTCATTTTTTAAATTTTTATGTCTAGGTCTAGTGTTTGAGTTAATTTAGTCCTGAAAAGTCTTAGAAGACCAGCAGGCTAGGGGGATGCCTTTGATAAATCATCACTTCAATAATTTGTCAACATTGTATAGCTGAATAATGACTTCTCTTCAAAACTCTGTTTTGAAGGCAAGTCGCCACCTCATTTTTTGTAAAAATTGTAAAAATTTTCAGTTCTTCAATTGTTCAAGTGCAACCCTGGTCTCCTTTGCTAAAGCATATCAGAGCCATACCTACAAAAAGTTATCAGAGAAACTCATCATTTCAACCTATTTTATGAAGGAAACCAAAAAGGTTAGAGCTTATTAATTTTGAAAAAGTGTCAACAACCAAACATAACAAAAATGGGTTTTCATTGAGCAAAAAATCAAAATGGATGCTATATGAAGTGATTTCTCCTCATTTCCAACCCATTACACATTTTGAGAGCTAAGAGTATCATTCAAAGGTGATTTTGCAAGTTTGAGGCAAGTTCGCGAGTAGTTGGTCAGTTCTAGAGGCGCGCGGTGCATCAGCATAGGCACGTGGCGCACTCAGAGCGTGCGGTGCATCGGGCCGTTTTTTCCTGTGTAAATTAACACAGGCGCGGCACAATCAAATCGCGCGGCACATAGGGTTTCTGCCTACAAATTCACCAAGAAGCCGCTCAAATCACCTCTCCTCATGCCTAAATTCTCATGTAGGCCTACAATCATCACTTGGTTTTGTTTTTGGATGCTGTATATGTGGTATATATGAAGAAATTAGCCTCTCTTTGTCAAGAAGAATCAAGTGAAAAGAAACCCTCCATGTGTATAAAATTGCTGTAATGATTCAACTCCAAAGTTTGCTGTAGGGTTTTAAAAAATTATTGTCGCCAAGGATTCATTTTCCCTTGTTTCACATTTCTTATTTTCCCCGAATATTTTCCCAAATAAACCCCCATAACACCACACCTTCCTCTCTCAAACTCCGAATCATTCTCCTATAACCATATAATCCCTACCTTGTTTCAAAACCCTAAAACATTTCTATTCCCTTTGTCCCTTCCCTAATCTCCTCATTTTATTTCCATTGTTCCCATTTCCCTTGCTTCCCTTTTCCTAAAAATTCCCATCATTTATGTCCCCTTGGTTACAACATTTTCATAAAGAGACAAAAAGTCAACAGTCAACTTTTGGCACACAGTTTCATATCAGCAAATATATATATTTCGGCCACCTTGTTTTTAGAGAAAATGTCAGACACCGAGTCCAAATATGAGGAGGATTATGATAGTGACTCTACACCGGGGGTCAATGTGTCTAATGTGCCACAAAGGTATTAGAGGGGTGGCAAGAGTGGACAACATGTTAGGGAGGAGCCTACCTCTTTGGCTCAATTGTAATCTTGCCCGCTTGCCATGGATTGTTTTCGGTGCCAAGCATGTTACCAATATTGTAAGATGATCTCACAAACTCAGCATCATCGGGAACTGGTCCGTCTATTTGTCCTTAACTTACAGGATGGTCATGTGATCCTTGCCGCAGTGGATTTCACTTTTTCACCCGACACTATTTCTCAGGCCACCGGAATACCAAATGTGGGGGAGGAATGGAGTAAACACCAGATGCTGGACCGATATTATTATGAGCCATATGTCAAGCCCGCATATATCAGACATTTGAGTGCGGCCTTTCCTTTCAGATACCTGAAAGATGAGTTTGCACCATTGATGAAACTCATCATTCGGTATTTCAACTATGAGGGCAGATTTTCATGCCTTTATGCGTACCATGTATGTTTGTTGATGCATTTCACACGGGTATGTATGATGAGCATTCCGTTTTTCATGTGCCGAAACATAGAGAGGATGGTACCCTTAGTACAGAGGAAGATCCCAACACATCAGCACAGAAGCATATATCACGATGCATTGATCAAGATCATAGTGATGCATTAGTTGGCATAGCAGGGTATTGCTTGGGAGGATTTCATCTCCTGTGGTTTCTTATCAGTGCTACAACCACCTCCAGAGATTGTCCATGATGAGGGAGGTCCTTCACAGTAGTTTGACATGCATGAGACCAAGCATGTTGATTCTCCAACATATGTGACATATCAGAAAGGCCCCAGGGCCTTATTTGCAGCTGCACGACGAGTACTTTCTCCACCAGGGGTCGAAGGGGTCTCGTTGACATCATCAGCAGAGCGAGTATTATCTCCACATCATGTGGAAGGGGTCTCGCTTCCATCTACAACACAGGTACAGAGTCAGGACAGGGGCAAGATACCCATAGTTGATGAGGGTCCTTCAGGAGTTCAGGATACCGGTATCATTGATGTTGAGGCTAGTTTTCCTAGCTCAGAGCTTAAGGAGATTATCCGAGAACAAAGGGCCGAGAATGAGTCGCTGCAAAAGAAATTTTAGATGGCTAAATGGGTGATCAACTATTTAGAGCAGCGCAACAAGCAGCTGGAGGATGAGCATGAACTTTATGAGCTGCAAAAGATTCGTGAAGACCGGGAATTGGCTCGTAGGAGACTTGATGATTTGACACCTATTGATCGGGAATCGATGCTCATCCGGGTCAAAACTCACTTGGAAAAGTTGTTGGGAAAGGCAAATAGGAACAAGGACATGCTTTTCCACATGAAGACTCACTATTGGGCTCGCATGCATGTTTGCAAAGTGAGAATGAAGGTCCTCAAGCGGCGTTTAAGCAAAGTGCTAAATTAAAAGAAAAGGCTCGATCCGCTTCGAGTTTTGACCAAGGATTCACTAGTTGAGCATGATACATGATGGAGGGTCTTCACTCCAATTTTGGGCACATTTGGAGAAAATTTTGTCATTTCAAAATTTTTGGCTTGCAAAACAGGTTTTTGGGTTCTATGTGTCGCGCTCAGAATGCGACCCATAAAATGGAGAGGTCTAAGTCACAGGTGGCTTAGATTTTTGGATTTTTCATGATGAAATACACATGCTCAGCAATTGCCAAGGTATTTCATCAAGTTTTGGATGATCAAAGGCTAAAAAAACATCATGAAAATCGCCTTTCTACCACTTTTTGCATCAACAAGTAGTATTTATGGGAGAATTCACTTTTGGAGGGTCAAATGGAGACCAAATTCGAAAATTTCACTTGTGTGGGAAAGTAGACATCTAGGCCTTCCCAACAAGCCCACTTGAGCACAATTTGGATATCAGGAAGTGCCCCAAAAGTAGTTGCAAAGGCGCGTGGCACACAGGGCTCACGCGTGCGGCGCACAGGGCTTTTTGGCCAAATTTTCACTGTTCAGCTCAGAAATTCACCCAGTTTTGACTAGTTTTGACTTGTGATGGGATTGTTCACCCTCCTTGATGTAATTATTGGATATTTATGTTGTTATGACACTTATTTACCTATTCTAGATGATTCATTCATAAA